>DWLS01000083.1:0-44629 GCA_018246255.1 Pachliopta kotzebuea | reverse complement strand
GGTAGTGTTTCACCGGTCGATCCTGCCCACCTACGTGCTACAGTGAACTGCAGACTTAGATCTACTACCTTAAACTAAATGTAATGTAAACTAAAAAAAACTAATGTGTTTCAGTAATTATTATCATATTAATGCTATGATTAGCGATAACGTCTATCAGATATAATTAAAAATATTTAATACGGCGTAGTAAAATTTTCATGACATCAAATATAGTGTCATTTATAAATTATAAATACTTCTCTGTAATTTACTGTTATAATTATGCCACTATTACTTCGATTACATATCGATAATATCTATCAATAACCTAAAATATTTTGAATCGAATAATTCATGGATTAGGCAACATCTCTATTCAAAATCGGGTAGTAACTAATACGTCATAAAAAGAACGAAATTAACCATAGATTTAATTGCAAATATAATGGTGAAATGATTACTAATCTATTTAATAATGTTGACAAATTAGACTTTCGGAAAGTATTTTTCAAATCAACATCTTGACAATTACGTAGTGGTAAAATGACTTGAAAATGAAGAACGGATGTAATGAACATCTGGAGGCAAAGGTTGCCGAGCAAGATGAACGCGCTAAGAAAATTTATCGGTGAGTAACGAAAATAATTTACGAGGCAACGTGGTTAGTCATTGAAATATTATTTTATTTTTTCATACCACTTACACTCTTACTTAGAATTTTACTTCCACATGTCTAGCTGGCTGGGAAACATCGCTAGAATTTATTTGTTTCTGTTTTTGTAGATACGTGAGCGATGTTTCAAGGCGGATCGGAGAAGCAACTGCCTCTTGCGTCAACGTTTCAGATCTATTCAAAACAAACATTGAAACACTCAGACAGAAATTGCGCGAAAACTGTGAGAAATTGTTTTTTTGTGAGCCTTTAAATTATGGTAAGAAATCGCTTGAACTGCTTTGGCGCAAAGTATATTATGATACAGTCTGTACAGCTAAAAAATTACGAGAAACCAATAATGAGTATGATGGGTATTTATTTACTCACATCATGAGTGGCATAGGACATTTTCACCATATCATCACAAGAATAGAATGTGAAATGAATGTTAAAATTAATGAACTGGATTACTTGCCCCTGGATATTAATGAAGAGATTGAAAGTGGAGATCAAAAGCAGAATGAAGATGAACTACAATTTGCAAAATCATCATTGTTTAATTGCTTAATTTATTTAGGAGATCTCAGTCGTTACCAAGTAGAAATATTTAACACCTTCGATCCTTCGATTGCAGTGCGGTATTATTTACAAGCGGCACAAATAGATTTATGTTCAGGTATGCCTTATAATCAGTTAGGTAACTTATTTTTAGACAAAAATTACAACCTAGATTCTGTATGTTATTATATTCACTGCTTGAACTCAATCTCACCTTTTGAAGGAGCAATCGGAAATTTAACAAAAATTTTTGAAAAAAACAACCAGTTTCTGGAAACTATCAACGATTCAGAGACTTGTACTCAAACTGAACACATACAAAATACAATTGCAGAGTTTCTTTCTCTAACTGAAATATGGTACCTTGGTAAAGAAGATGCAAATGTTTCTAAATTGTGTGGTAATATAGCACAGAAACTAAAAATTGGAATTGACTTTCATATTAATGTTTTACCAGACATAAATAAAAATTATGTGGAGTATTCACAGGCCATTGAAGAAGAACAGAATAACCCATCTTTTATAAATTCAAATATGATACATAACATTGTTGAAATATGTTTATTCACTAATGCAAAACTGGCGGAAGTAGATGAGCCTCAAGCATTTGCTTGCAAAGCATTTACTTTTGCTTTCTTGTCTCAACTGCTGCAGAAACTACATAAGTATTTGGATTCACTTGGATTGAAAAGTCCTGCATATCAATTCAAACCAAAACCTTATTTTGGGCAATTAAAAGAGAAAGACCGTGCAACAGAAAAAGAGACCAAAAAAATTGAAAGTAGTTTAATTTTTAATGAAAATCAAAATAACAACAACACAAATGATATACAACTAAAGAAAAACTTATCTGATGAAGAAGAATCAAAACCACTTAATGGTGACAGTAAAAGCAACAAGAAAGCTTTAACTAAAAGGAGACGGCGTCGAAAAGTTGTGTCTTCAGGAAGTTCTGATGTTAGTGATGCAAATACTGAAAGTAGTGAAGTAGAAACTGATAAATCTGGATCTGAGAATGAAGATCAATTATCAGATTCCACATATGTGTCTGAAGATGATTCTGAAAGTGAAGATTCTCTGGATGAAGAGATTGATAATAAAAATGTTCCAATAAATGGAATTTCACCTAATGACTGTAATCTAAAATCAAAAGAAAGTGATGTTATTAACTCTGACCTGTTGCTAAAATCTGTTGATGAAGAAAATGTAAATTTAGCTGAAAACAATGTGGAAAACAAATTTGATGTTGAGGGAATAAAAAGCTTCTTAATGGGTAATAACTTTTTAGCAAGTATCAAACTATTGCAAGATTGGGTACTAACTGAAAAAGATCTTATTCTTTCATGTGGTGAGAGTGGAGAATCACTATTTCAATGTGTTGTTGATTTGTTGAACATATTTCTATATTATTTCAACTCTAAATCTCAAAATCATCAATCTAAAGGTGATTTTAAGATTTTTGAATACGCAAAGTCAGTCACGAAAAAATTGAAGCTTGAATACAAAACTATACCATTGCCTGAAGACATCAACTTACGTGGGACCAACATATGTAAATTCGATAAGGATGCAGCAGAATGGCAATTACTGGAGAGATACAAACCGTCTGTATATGAAGAGAACATTATAAGAATGCTCAATTTCATCGACTTTGGTTATCAGATAGCCAAGATAGTGCCTAGAATTAGATTCAACAGAACCATGAAGATATTCTACTTAAAGAGACTGTTACCTACTAGAATAACTACAAAAGTTAATCACAAAAAAGGCAGAGAATGGCACAACTCCAAAAAACCGGTAAGTTTCGTAATTCACAAGAATGTAAGTTCCGAAGATGGAAAGGATGTTTCCTACTTACAGGCTACCTCTTACTGTAAATCTGCCCTGTAAGAACATTTTCGAGTTCCTTTAAACAGCATATGAGAGTCAGAGTATTAGAGGTGACTACATTTCACCATCTTTTCCTCCATATTCACTGAATATTGTATGAATATGAAATCCATTAGAACGTAATATTTCTCATAATTTCTTTTCAGTTGGAGACCAGAGAAAGTGGCTTACTCCGCCGATTAGGCCGCCTGTGGCTAGTCTCACAAGTAAAAGAACTAGAAAATACTGGCCATACCCCAGTGCCTTCTTTTCTTGCTCTGGATACTGCTGCACTGTATAAACATTTAAAAAGAGTAAAACAATTGTTACGATCCAGGAACTTTATATTCTTAGTTCCAAATATTGGTGAGTATAATGCTTTAAATAATAAGTAATGGCAATACATATCCTTAGTCTGATATAAACATAGATAGATATGTATTAATTTTTGCGACGAGGCAACAAGACAAGCAAGACCTAATGATAAGTGATATATTTGCTCATAACAATGTAGTGATGGTTAAGATGGTATAAACAGCACCACATTGTGTTCATTGGTTTGAGATTTAAGATGTTACATCTTATTACCCCAACAATTTCACTAGCAGATAACACTCTTCAAACCGGAACAGTAATTGAACATTACTGTTTGACGTCAGAATTAGCTGTGGTGGTACCTACCTAGAGGGTTTCTGGCAAAAGAGACTTACTACCAGTCAATATAGGTGAATCAACAATCTGGTGAAGGTTGCAGAACACCACTGGGTGCAAACAGCACAGGACCTGTTTATAATGAAACTTCAGTCATCTACTCCTGACATAAATATTTTGTAAAGTATTCTTTAAAACAAGGTCATTGATTAAATTTTGATGTAACTACAATGTCATTTCATGTTTTGTGCACCTTTAGCGCGTGCTTTTATGATATGATATACTTTGGTTAATATTTATATAGCAACATTTTTAGAAAACTAGATTTTAATTACAAATGAAATCTAGAACTTTGGTCATTATTGAATTTTGTCTATTAGTTTCTATGTTTGTCTGTGCAGTCGTTCTTACGTATTCTGTTTTGATACGATAAACGATTTCCTTACAATCGATGTAAGACTTATCTCGTTTTACAGTTTTGCAAGAGCTTGACGAATTGAAACGGGACTGCAGTACTGCAAGAGATGCTATACGCTGGCTTGAAATTCAGCTTAAGAGCGGATCTCGCTTCCTCAGGACGCAACGGCCCGGACAGTCTAGATCTTTGCCACTATTAAAATATCCGCGTAAGGTTCCACCGCATGTGCATAATTTTGTACAGATATTAGAATTCTGTAATCACTTTATAGAAGACGAGAAACAAAATCATGGTGGTGGTAATGGTGATTCAGATTCGGTTCACGGGAGAACATCATCACTACTGATACTGCTCGTTGGGAATGAACTCGGCAATAATGAAGAGCAGTTCAAAGACTTCAGTATGACAGGCGCCGCACAGTCTGCGGGTATATCTGTTGAATACATTGGCGACTTCTATGCAAAATGGCGTCAAACTGTTCACAAGAGTGCAAAGAAAAGGTGAACCAGCTGCAGTGGCACTCCGGTCTCGATTGCGATGAGGATGGACGGTGACTGTCCGATGATCTTCGGATAAACGATTGCCAAATAAATAAGTTCACACAACGGCGCTGAAAAAAGACAAACACCATCGGAACGTGTTCGCGTACTAGAACAGATTTATGTGTCATCATCTTTTAGGATTGCCTTTGGTTTCAATTAATCTTGTATACATTATTGGGGATTTTAAATGCTTTCTTTTTAAGAAAAAGGGCTTTACTTCATTTTCATTTATTCTTATTCATTTCAATCATATTATTCAACATTTATCATGATGTTCTTTTGTGTCTTTATTGAATAAAAATATCTGTCCTATATAAAATTTATTTCATTTATGAGTTTTGTGGCAAATGTATAGGAGGAATATAATCTATGGTTTTCTTGTGGCGTCAAAACGAGCTAGAAGTTTACTAAACAATTGTATCTTTACCTGAAAGTAAAGTATACAATTGTCCAAACATATGGCGATAGTTACAATTATAAACACCAAATTATGCTACCGCTTTAAAACACGGACTAAAGTATTTTAAAGGGATCGTTAGCCCAGTCTCTTTTTTCTCTCATGGAGTTATTTAAAATTTAGCTATTAACTCATTGGAAATAATAAAAATTGAATTTTTGGAACATTAATCAAAACAATTTTTTTTTTAATAAGGTGAGTAGAAAGAAAAATAATTTATAAATATTCACTCTATTTATTTTTGAATTACAAATCTAAAATAAGGATAATTTAAAATAATAAGTTATATAACAAACATAAATATACAAGGATTGCATAATAAGTAGGGTAATTTAAAAAAAAACATTGGATTAATTGCAATAAAGTTAAATCACAACTTTATAAAGAAAAAAAAGCACTATTTTATTGTGATGTTGCGTAGTATTTAACTATATAAAAAAAAATAAACACCAATCTTAATTTTCTTGAACAAAAAAAAAAACATTCAAATATTCAATAAATATTGTAAAGGTTTTACAGTTCACTTTTAACTAAATTTATATATAACCGGAAATGCAACAACCTCATCAAAACGTAAACATAGCCTCTCATAGTCCTTAAGACACAGGAGGATGATTAAAAACTCTCCATCACTTCAACTTAAAATTATAATCAATACAATAATGTACAAAATATACAATAACTTTTAACAATCTTTCAACAGTCTTATAACTTTATGCCTATAGTATTGCACTTTAAAAATTCAGTGATGAGTAATGTGATATTACTATTCAGTAGTAAACGTATGAGATTATACTTAAATTAAAAAATTTAGTGTCTCAACACCACAGTACAGTAAAGAATAGAAACAGGCAAGGCAGTTTGCGCTGTAACAAAAATGTTACAAGTATGCCAGCTCAACATATGCCGCAGGCAGTTATATTTCAATCTCTGTACAGTTGCCATGTGCTATCTACTTATTAAGCTTATATACAACAACATTAACAAGGTTTTATTATGAAGGCTAGCATCCAACTAATTGTATGAGTTGCTGTACAGTAGAACGGTCCAGCAAACACAAATCAAAATCAAATGTTTGTGTGGTCACTTCATACCTTCCTGTTTCTGCGATAAGGTTAACAACTCTTTCCAAATCTTCATTGTTCTTTATCATCATAATACGTTGCTGTAGGCCACGTAACTGTACCATGTAGTCTGGTGATAGGTCTCCAGGCTCAGCATCTTCACCTAAACTGCTTGACACTCCATTATCTTGAACTTTTGTTTCTGCTGTCAATGATCCACTACTTTCTCCACACTCAGTCTCATTGCTTGAAGCACCTAACTCATTAGTTTTTGCTAATTTTCTATTTTCCATTTCTTCCTCCTCTGCGGCTTTTCGTTTCCGACGCTTCTCCTCACGTTTCGATGATCTATCTTTGTGCTTTTTAGATTTTTCCTTTTGCTGGACAGGTTGGTGTTCAACAATGGGTTCCAATTCTGGTTCTACTTCCGGTTCCGGCTCAGGTTCCGGTTCTGGTTCAGGAGAAGGTTCATGTTTCATTATTGGCGAAGGATTTTCAATCTTTTCTTTAATATCTTCTTCATCTGCTATTATGGAAACCTCAGAATCTGAATGACTGCTATTGATATCTTCTGTACTTATATGTGAAGCCTTTATAAGGCCACTCTTAGAACTACACTGTGACGCAGTATCAATAGATATTGGTGAAGCAGGTTCAGGTATTGAGCGTTCTTTAAGAACTGGAGTATCTCTGTGTTCAATAATTTCAGGTTTTTCTACAGGAGGGTCTTTAACTTTTTCTATTTTATTTTTCCTTTCTTTATTGGTTTCTTTGTGCTTTTCTTTTGATTCATCTCGTTTTTTATCTTTTTTCTTATGTTTATGCTTTCTTTCAGAGTCTCCTTTTTCTTTGGACTTACGACTGTCTACATGTTCTTCACTTTCTGTGGGAGGAGTTTTCCTAAGATTTTCTATAGAAAATTTATTAATTATTTTGTCTGTTTTTAATTGCTTATCCCTTGAGTGAGAAATTTCTTTTGTTTGTTCCTTTTCTTTCAGAATTTCTTTTGTTTTTGGTATTTCCTTATATATTTCTTTGACTGGCTCTTTAGGTGATTGTTTTAATTTGTGGCTTTCCTTTTTGTGCTCTTTTTTTTCTTTTCTTTCTTTATCTCTGTCATGACTTCTCTTTTCTTTTTTCTTTTTCTCTTTGACTTCTTTATCTCCTTTATTTTCCAAAGATCGCGATTCTGTATCAATCTTGGGTTTTTTGGAATCAAATGATTCTATTATGTGTTTTGATTTGTATTCTTCTTTTATACTGGATGCACTGTTAGATCGCTGTGATGGACTTGGTGGTCTACGAGGTGGACTTATACAACGCTTTTTAATTATTTCTGGGGATGGAGCTCTTTCATTAGGTCTTTTACTGGGCTTTTCTTTAGATCTTTCAGACTCTTTGTGAATTTTTACTTTATCTATTCTGATTTTATCTTTATCCTCTTTAACTTTACCTTTTTCTGCTTTAAGTTCTTTGTGTTCATGTTTAGACTTCTTATCTGAAGTAGATCTTTCCTTTTCTTTTTTTTCTGTTTTAATTGTTAAAGCATTTTTCTCAATTTTCTTAGGATCAGGAGATACTTTAGGCGGCTTTTGTATAGGAGGGCCAAATAAATTTTCAAAACTACTAGTTCTGTGTGGTATATCATCTTTGTACTCTTTAGTCTTATGTTTCTTAACATTCTCTGAAGAAAGTTTGGGTTTACTAAGGAGCTGTTGTTTTTCTTCTGTGAATGAATCTCTACTTCGGTTTTCTTGATCAGGATTTGTATAAAAGGCATTGTTGCTTATGACTATACCCCCTCCCTTTAATAACTTCTTTTTAAAGTCCTCATTTGGATTATTAAAAATATACCTATCTTTAAGACAGCCACTATGTTGTAATGTAAAATCATAAGAAAACTTGATTTTTTTCGGTTCATCTTTATTTTTCAAGTATATTTCAATAGGAAATATAAATCCTGCATAACCAGATTCACTTATTGAAAATGGTGGTTCTTTAACAACTGAAAAAAAAATACACTTTTTTTATTATTTATTGGCTCAATGTAGTACAAAAGGCGAACTTAAAAACTAAGTGGCATTCTCTATCAGTCAACGCAAGGAGATGTAGAAATTTTTAAGGCATGAGGCATTATTTAGTTTTTTAAAATGTAATAAGTCATTTTAAAATTTCAATATGAAGTACATGTTACTAATTAAAAGTTATAGTTTAAGTAGTAGTGTAAGTTTAAGAAAGTGAAGTGGAGGTAAAATAAGAAAAGCTGACCCTATCACCATATGGGATAGTGGCTAAGAAGAGATATATATACATATAAATTATGTAACTAATAACTATTTTAAAAATAAAAGTTAGAGCAAGGAGAAATCTAAATGTAAACAATTCCAAAAGTGACAATTCCGTAAACAAATAAAATATTATTACCAGTAATTATTGAATTCTATCAAAACTAAACAAAAATTACCTCTTCTTGGTTTAGGAAAAGTTTCGTGCAGGTGAAAAACTACTTTGTCAACAAAATGACTTATATCTGCGCCTTCTTGTCCGCGCACGAAGACTTCCCAATCATGAGTAAAACCTTCTGGCGTCTTCTTTGATTTAAGCGAAGCTTTATGTCCTATTTCAAAATTCACTTTTATCGTTGACATTTTGCACCTGTAATGTTAATCACATCTTCATGCAACTGACTTATTATGTTAAAAAATACAACTACTATATACACAGTACATAATATTTAATTACAGTGTAATATTCTTACTGATACTTACTGTTTTTTATATATTTCTATACATAAAATACATAAACATAAAACATATTCTTCTCAATTTCAGCCTGTTTACGAAAAATCGCTATAAAAGATTTAATAATCTTTTAGCGCCCTTGTTATTTTTGTCCGCCATATTTAGATTTTCATATAGTATCGATAGTAGAAATACGTACGTTCCGTTTTTTACCGCAAACTAACTTTTTTGGTTATTAAAATATTTTAAACTAATGTATTGAAAAAAGTTTTTCTTACTATACCACAATATTGTAACTTATTAATAAATTTTGTTGTTATTAAACAATATTAAAATTTTTATAGTCTGCAAGTTTAAATAGTCCAATATGATTAATTATAAAATAATAATTATTATAATTACATATTGCAAGTATCGAATTCACAAAAAACATATGAGATGATTTAAAAACCAGCATTAGCCTAGTACTAAGGAACGAACAGAAAAAAAGGACGTTTTGACGTTTGCTTAGTTGTATCCATATTCGAGGTTATTATTTATTTTTCTTGTATAAAGTGTATATAGTATTCAGATATGTCTAGATATATGACAGCTATTTTGCAACCATTACGGCAAGTTGTTGAGTATATCATATTTTAAGTAATTATCATCGTTTTTTATAAAAAAATAATAATAAATTTAAATTTCTTTAGGTGTTTCTCACACGGGTTTAAGGATACTTTACAAGATTCTGCAAAGAATTACCTTGTAAAACCTGATTCATTTTTATTAACAACTATCAGGAGTAAAGTTCGTTGTTATTTTCCCCGACCAAATGAGGTTCGAAGAGTACGTCGTCACGGTTGGAATACAAAAATTTCAACTCCTAATGGTAGACGTATGATTATGCGGAAATTATTAAAAGGTAGACATGTTTTAACTCATTAAAACACATGTAGCTGTACAAATAGCTCTTAGACAAAAAATAAAAAAATATGTTAATCAACTCTTTTATTTTCAACACAATAGCCTTTACAACATAAAAAAGCAGTTTCTTCACTTATATCTACCATAATTAAAAAAACTGGGAGTAACTGAACTCTTACTAATTTTGTTGTAACAACAATGATTATTGATGTTTTATGTTGAAGTATATATGATATCAACAATACAGAAAGAGGTTCATAATGTAAAGCTTTTAAACTTGCTTTTTTATTCATGATCATAAAAAAAGTATTTTAACATTTTGATTTAACTATTAATTAAATATGTATTTTTGTTGAGAATGCACCGATGCTTCTGAATTAGTTGGGGTATTTGCTGGTTTCAATAAGTTGGACACTTCAGATACCACTATTGTAGTTAATTTAATAATAGCCAAATGTGCTGCTAATTGTAAAACCAATGCACCAAAGCCTTTATATAAACCTGCCACACCTTCCTTTGCAATTGTTGTGTTATAGCAGTCCATGAAACCTTCATAGCCAGTTAAAATAGGTGTAACTGATGTACCTGTGTCTAAGTTGTCTATGATTGTCCTTGTTCCCTGAAAGTTCAAACTTTTCTTTCAGCCCATACATCATAGTGTTATAGGATAAATCAGTTAATTATGTGTACAATTAAAATTAAACATGTTTAGCACATCATATACCAATGCAAATAAAAAATTGACACAATAAATAATCTATAGCGACTAGAATCAGAAAATTTTTAAAAATAATATATAGAACAAAAGTTTCTTACTTGTATGTGTAGCCTGTGGATAATAGTCTCAATTGGGTAGAAGATAATTTCCATAGTAATGAAAGAAAATATATTTGCTTTTAAATTTATATCTTCTATCAAAGGATTCTGACTGTTCTTTGGGTAATTAGCATTATATGAATCGCTTAACTCATGTCGGTGTCTTTGTTGAAACCTCAAAGCTTTTATTGTGATTTTTCTTAGTAGTAAACTGTGAAAATATTTATTATGAGCTAAAAATTCATAACTGTCTAAGGTCAATGGTAAAAAGAGAATTGAGGGATAGTGCAGAATATTAACACATTAACTAAGTATTTACAATGTACTTAAAATATCTAGATGCAAAAATGTTAATATAACTTCAAAGGGTTATAAATCATTCATTTAAAAACTTGTTTACTTAGAATTTAATACATATATTTTGTAAAACTATATAATTATTTATTCTACCGAGCCTTAAGGTTTCCTTTAAAAAGTAGTAGTCCAGGTCATTTATCCACCAAAAGATTGAATTTCAATAAAAGTTTCCTTGGAATACATGGTTTCAAAAATTCCTACCATAATGGAGATTGAACTATGAACCTCTTTGAGTTCCTACACCCTGTTCTATCACGAGTATTATTTTAAGTGATAAGTTTTATTTGATCATAATAATAGTAATAAGTCATGAGTGTCTCACTCATAAAGTGCTATTGCAATGTTAAGATGGATAATTATGGATAATAAAAATAAACTAGTATACATACTGTGCTAAGTACTTGGTTATTCCTAAACCTGCAGTTGGTAGTACAATTGCCCATATTGGCAGCATTCTTCCTTTGCTTGGTGTTCCCCATTCTAAAATGCGCAGAAATCCTTCTCGGAATACATCAAACAATGCAGGTTTATCACTAGCAATATCACTTTGAACAGTCTCCACTAAACTTGCTGAGTAAAATGGTGTAACAATAGCAAGGCTGATACTGAAACAGGATGTTATGTGAAAACCGGGCACTTTCAGATAGACATTAGACATTTGATATAAAATAAATAAAAAATAAAATAATTAAATTATTATCTTACCATTTCAAACTTAAATGTTGTAGGAATTGTAAAAATGAGTTACACTTTCCTATTTCCCTGAAAAGATTTAAAATTATTTAGACAGTTTGATTATTTAAACAAGCAGGTAAACCTAAGAAATTAAAGTACTTTTGATGAGGTTAGCAGTATAATTTAAATAAACAATATTAATGTTATGTTATATAATTATTTAATATTTATGTTTACACTAACTTTGGCCAACTGGTACCCTTGGATATCACATCTTCAACTGCCATGTTAAGACCTTTTACAATACATGTTGAACCGATTCCTTTCCATAATGTTGTTACATCTTGCCTCCTGTGCAACTTCACAACAACAGGCAGCAATGTGTAAGGAACTATATGGTAATTCCTGAGACTTCGGTTTACCTAAATTAATATTTTTTAATATATATTCAATTTAATACATACTTTGATTGATAGTATTATTTATTTAGTTTGTAGATTACATTGTGGTTGTATGGTATAACTATACAAAAACAATGTTGTCAGTTCCACTTCAGACATATATAGTACATATATGTTAAATTGGAAACTGGAGGAAAGTCTCTCTTGCCAGATACTACCTAGGTAGGTACCGCCATAGCTTCTATTCTAATTTGAAGTGTGTTGTAACCCAGTGAAATTACTAGGGTAAAGAGACTTAAAACCTCATGTCTCAAAGTGATGAGACAAGCGCAATAAACGTATCACTTTCAGGTGAACCCATTGCTTGTCTCATAGCTTCGTCAATCAACTCATGCTCAAACATGCTCTTCAACGTACTCCAACATGCAGTAATAGAAATAAATACTTGTTCATTATATCTTAGTAAAAAGTTGGGTTTAACCAAAACAATATATTGCAATAACTATATTAAACACAAAACTTTTTCTGTATTCATAAATACAAATAAAAACATTTCATTATCACATATAGTTATGTACCTGACATTGTCTTCTTAACACTATGAATGGATGACTCAACAAATTTTCTGTAACAAGACTTGCTACACTTATGGCTGTTGTAATGAAGGTATTATTTTCTAAAACATAAACATACAAGTAAGACAATTTTTTTAGCAAAATAACCTTAGCAAAAATTGTAAAAAAAAAATATTTTCTTGGCCATATTAAGTTCACTACACTTAGAAGTCTGTTCTCAATCTTTGTGTTTAAAAAATAGACTAAATGAAAAAGGCTATTATTATATTGTTACAAAATTTAATGATTTTTTTATCTTAATATGGTCATGTATTATTCTAAATATACACAAATTAAAGAAAAATAGACAAGAACATCTTCACCACATATTTTTTTTCTTAAATAATGAGAAAATAATACTAAGACGAGGGCTGCTTATTTCCCAGTGAATATTGTCATACAATACTCACCAAAGAACCGCTAAGTACAGTATTACAACCTCCACCTTGGTCATGTTCTTAGTAGACATTATAAAGGTTGAAATTATTGTGAATAAAAAGTCGTTCTAACTCTAAGTAAATCCTACCTTCTTCAGGAATATCATCCATAACTAGCGGAGGACCCTGATACTCCTCAGTCACAGGAGTATGATAACCATATATTTGTTGATATCGCGTATCATACAAATCGTTTGTTTCTCTGTTTGGATCTAAACCAAATGGGCGGTTATAGCCAGTATAATCACCAAAACCAGCCATTTTGTTAATTATCTAATAGTTGTACATTTTGCACGTAGTTTAACTGTATAAGTTTCCGTTATACAAATTTCACATCAAATAATATTTTTCCGTCTTATTATTTGCATTTTACGACACTGCAAAAATAAGTAAACATACAATTTAAATTAGTAGATTTAAAAAATAAAAGCAATCAAAAGTACGTATAACCTATCGTATATATCTTTAACGATTTTGTCAATTTGACATTGATAGCAATTGGTACTTGTTTCTTAAGGCATTAGAGATCAACTTTTCACCAGTATCGAGTTTATTATCGAATAATGACAATGTATATTATTACTACATCATGTAATTATTAAATACAAATCAAAAATTTTACATAGATTTTATATAATTACAGGAATAAATACTTGTGTCTTGACAAAGGATTAGTAGCATATTTTAATTCAATTAAAAAAATAACCTCGTTCTCATATTATTGTAAAATGTAAAGAAATATTTCTTGACGAAAGTTGTATTTGTATCTATACAAGATTATAATTATTTTGAACAAAAAAAACATGTAATTATTCAAAAAGAGTATATTTCAAATGAAATGTCAATATGTCTAATGTCAACTGTTGTTTTGACAACCTTTAGTAAGCAAGCGCAAACTCGAAAACACTGAGTCGATCCCAAGACGCATGATCAGTTTTATGTCTGTCTCTATCCTTTGTAAAGATTTTATACAGTTAGCAATCGAAATATCGATTTGGTATAAATGGAACAAAACTTCTGTAGCTTTCAAAATGGGTCTTACTAGCAGTTATTAAAGACATTGTGTAAAATGTTGAAAATAGTTGTTTTTTGTCTGATTATTTTACCCTTTCATAGTGAGTAATTAAAACAGCTTGTGAACCTTGGCATTTTTACGGAACTGTTCCATGTAGTTCGGACTTGCTTTGTTATAGGTATTGCTGCTCAAGGTGAATGTGTAGACTTACGCGGCAGACTCATATCTCACGGTTTACATTATGTACCGGGGCCTGATACCTGCACGCTTTGCGTCTGTGATAACGGGCTTCCCAAAGTTTGCAAGGCGGTTCTCTGTTCACCCCCCCAGGTAGGTAGTCGACATGTTTTTGTCCTTTCTTAATTTTTCGTCATTACCATTAGACCGGTCTGTTAGATAAATAAACTATTCCGAAGTGTTAAGCGGCGGAAATAATCCACTAGTAGTAAGTTCTTAAAGTTTCCGGAAACAGACACTTGATCAGTTGAACCATTAATTACTATTTTTTTTTAAACATTGTATAGGATTGTCGATCATTTCGAGTTGGAAACACATGTTGCGAGTTCATTTGCCTGGACGATGTGGTAAAGCCCACTGAGGGAGATGCAAACGTACGTGTAGCAGCTGGAGGAGTAGCGGCAGTGGTGTTGGGCACTGTAGCGCTGGTTGTATATAGAGTGCGAGTGCACAAACGTCGCCACCCTACTCGTCTGGATGACCAGCGTAGTCTTACTAGCATTGGGTAATGATTTCTGAATATTTTCTATTTGGTAAACCAAGACAGATAGATCAGGCCATCTATTGTTACTTGCCTAATGTTTTCAACTCAAAGTAGGAACACCCCTCTATTGTATTTGCTTGGTATCATTATTCTTAATCAGGTTTCTGTTGTTTAATTACCACATAGGACAGTTTATGATGAGTATATTACATGCAGGCCTTATCTAGTACAGTGGTGACTAGTAATTAAAACTACTCAGATACCTGTATTTTTTAAGATCAAAAAAGTATATTATTCCTTAATTTACATATCTCAATTTTTATTTAGATTTTTTAAACTGATGACAGGTACATAAGTGGGAGTATGGGATATATGGGCGGTACATGTGAAACGGCCCTGGGGGCATGGAAGCCACCAAGTAACTACTTACCACGGGGAGAGGCACCACCACCTTATGATGAGGCCATCGCACAGTGTCGTGCAGAAGCAATCAGGTCTGTTACCACCAAATATTACATAACTTTAAATACACTCTGTTGTGGATAGGATTTCACACATGAAAATATATTTTTGTGTATAAAAAATTTAATTTATATGAATAACGAAAAAGCTGTCAACTAAAAGTTTGCTCAGCCGTTTAACAATTTTAAATTAGACAAAAAAATGTAATATTATGTATTGATGTATGTATATTTACAAATGTATGTAACTATATTGATACATATTTATAAATGATTTATGTGTTTTATGTGTAAGTCCAGTGTTTGTATTATTAAATCCTCACATAGGGAACAAACATTTTGACAAAATGGCCACTAAACATATTTAATATTTGATTAAGAATTTAAAATTTATGCTTGTGTTTAGAGTATAGTTCGAGTACTACTCATTTATTTTTCTCATCACATCATATCTACAAATAGAAATTTGAAGTATCGTGTTATTCACACATAATGAAATGTCACCATGGCAATGCCGCTGCAAAAACAGCACAAAGGATTAATAATATATATGTGGAAGGTATTGAAAAAAGGACATTATAGAGTTCGGAGATCATTCCAGAGGAACGTTATGGAGAACTTTACCTTCGTAACAAATCACCGTGACCGAAGATGTCAATAAAGAATTAAAGGTGATGATGGAAGCGGATCCATCGCTAACCACGGCTTCGGTGCGAGTGACAAAAGTATTTTAAGATTATTAAAAATATTAGAAAGTGAAAGAGCTGGAGGAATGGGTACCGCGTGAATTAATGATGAAGCACAGCAACAATCACAATGAGTTGCGTTACATTAGTCAACCTTCAAAATAACGACAGAATTTCAAATCGGACCGTTACTTATGATGAAAAATGGATCCTGTTTGACAATCGGTAGGGTAAAGTTTATAACAGATGTTAGAACCAAAAGAATCAGCCCAATTATGATCCAAAAGAAAGTTGATTCAGAACGGCTACTGGTAAATGTTTGGTAGACCAATTCCTGGTAAACAGGAATCTGTCTAGACGACTATTGCAGTTCTGTATTGCCAACAATTGCAACCCATCATAGAAAGCTAGCCATAAAACAACCGATATTGGTCTACCTTTTTTGGTAAAAAATGTTTTGCACCCCTACATTGTTAAAAAAAATATAGCAAAATTATTACTTACTTCTCTTTAATGCGTAGAAAAAAACTTTGTTATTTTTTATTATTTCTGGTATAGGAAATTTAGTTGATTTTATTTACACCCGCTGAGTTAGTACGTGTGTTGTATTGCAAGATGGTTTATCTACTCATGTAACTTTCTTTTAAAAAATAGCATAATACTGAGTTTCAACAATTTAAATATTTTTGGAACCGACTTTTCCTAATCATTGCCGTGACATCCAGTTTGAGAGCTACTGTTTTGTGACGAAACTAAACCCCGCACTGCGATTAGATAAACTGCGATTGGAATGCCTCCGATACCCATCATACTCGTTTCTCCCACAAATTGTAACTTTTTTGGAATAATAACGATTTCTCTTAAAGAAAAAAATTTATTCTGTGTTGAGGTAGCCTAAGATTTATCATCCAAAAAAATGTTTTCAGCGATCATCATTTCAACCGATGGACGTCCACTGCTGGACATAAGTCTTAAAAAGAAAAGAAACAAAAGTTAAAAAGAAAGTTTTCAGCTATTGTACACCTATAAAATAGCGAAAATGCATTATGATACATATATATTTCATAGTGATACATGTATAATATTTTTTGCATCCGATTGTTTTTTTTTTTTCCTCTTCACAACCTGGAAGTAGACAATACCTTATGGCATGTCTGAACGTTTTATGTACTTCTGTTGAATTTTATGGTTGAATACAAGTTTAAAAATTACATAAACTTTTTTAGTTTTTAATCCTTTGTATTATCTTTGCTTGTACAATATAAATGAAAGGAGCTAAAACTAAATTTATAGATATTTGTTCACATTTAGTCAAGTTAAATGACTGCTCAAATTAGCAGGTATATCACTATTATTAACAATAAGGAACCATTAAAATGCCCGTCACAAAAAGATATCTTGTTACCTTAGTAATATACTATATGTTATATAATAGTTGGACGGCGTGCCTTTTATTATTATATTTAGTTACATTTACTACTGTGCATTATTATAATGATAAATGTAATGTATAAACATATTTTACTTTAATGACAATTTATTCATAATCTTGAAGTGTTTTTAATTCCAGGATCAACAATGAATCATTCCATCGTTCATATTCCAGTGCCAGTGCTGGTGATGCTATGCAGTGTGCAGGCCATGCTTATGTCAATTTACCACGACCAGTGCAGCAGGTAATTTGATGGATCAGATGAATAAATATTCCGTATTCTGTACAGCAAGCAATCTGAAATTATTACAGAAACCTTAAACATTATTTTGTAACATGGAGCTTGCTTCATTTGATTCCGGACTCACTATTCACTGATGGTAGGGATTTACATACACGCTTTGCTGCTACGATCTTCATTGTAAATCTGCCGTCATAACAACGTTGCTGTTCTTTAGTAGTTAACACAGGAGAGCCGTAGAATTTTGTACCAACACTTATCATAATGTGACTATTAATCGATTCGTTAATTCATATTTTTTTATTCTTCAGATAGCGAATACGCAAAATTGTTACAACGCACCATTACTCCAGCCTGTGCACGCAGGTGAAGCGCCCATGGTGCCGCATCACGCCGTCGCACCTAACGGTAAGTTACAAATATATTATGACCAATTGTTAATACGTTGCCGCAGATATTTAACTTTTTGCCGCCCAACCATAATTTAATTACAGAGTGAATTTTACTTACGTATTTATAAGGTTGCTTAAATTGATTGAAAAGTCATCATAACAGCTGCTTTTCGTTCTTTTTGCTCTGACGTGACACCTCATGCAATTATGGCCCGAGCGGGTTTGGATCTGTGCGTTACAAAACGGATCATTGTTGTATCATTATAAACATGTTTAAAAAAATCATTATCGTCAGCCTGTAAATGTCCACTGCTGGACATAGTCCTTCTAAAGATCTCCACACCGAACGGATCTTCGTTGCCCGCAATAAGGTTTTTCGGTATCTTTACTTCATCTCTGCTCCGATTTATAAAGAGCCCTTCTACACTGTTTTCCGGTACGCGGCCAGCTTTCAAAGACACTACTGCTTCATCGGATGTCTTTGAAGCAAGGCATTTAACCCATTCTCACAGAAGTCTAGCTATCTTTGGCACTCGAACTTAGTTCTTCCAGCGATCTCTTATCTTCTGATTTGATAAATATAGAAGCAAACGGGGCCATAATCATTCTACATTAATAATCCACTTGTTTACGCAGATGTACGATTAAAAACTAAGATTGCTTATGCTGTTCATAAATAGTGGTGGGATTTCCGAATGCGGTGCGTTTGACGGGTTCGCTTGGAGCGATTAGCGGGCGCGGTCTGCAGGCGGGTAGCGCGGGCAGTGCTGGCGGGGCGGGCGCGGCAAGCAGCGGCGCGGGAGGAGGCGTGTGCGGGCAGACTGCGCCCGTGCAGCAGCCACAGCCCGAACACGAGCGACCGCACAACGTGCCCGGCTTTTATGTGCACGCGCATCCTATGCACACGTCATTGTAAGTCTTTAAAAGATCTTAATTTTTTCCAAAATTTGTATATTTTTATTAAAAATTAACGCCGCTGTTTATGCAAGATTCAATAGATATTTTTATGCCACAGACATAGAACTATTCCTCGCATATCGACTGCTTTCGAGACGGCTATTCTGGATTCTGCGATGTCAGGCTTCAGTAGAGCGGACCGGTCCCTCGGCGGTGAGATCCGACGTTCATTTCACCGGGCCGGCGAACCCAAGTATGACACCGGCCGCAGCATGCCGCGCAATCTCAACATGGCAGCGAGTCATTTCAACATGGCTTCTAGTAACGTCGACTTGGGACTGGAGAACTCGTGAGTATTTTCACGTAATAATATGAAATTGAACATTTTAATACACAAGATAAAAAAATCAAAGATACTATAAATAAAATTTAAATAGAGTACTGCTAAAACTAGAGTAGATCTTTAAACAAATTACTGTGAAGAACACTCACGTTTACCTAAAGTAAACATAAATAAAGAATCATATATTTTGGTTTCATTAGGTATATAATTTTCCATTCCATTGAAAAGTATGATATTCAAAATTTACTTTTTATTTTATGCAGGAATGGTGCTCGTTTAAATGGCACCCGTTCGCGTGCCCAGAGCGAGGAGCAGAACGTAGGAGGTACTGAGGAGAAACTCACGAAACCAACGCAGACCGATGTAGCTACAGCCACGCCCCCTTCGCCTCCGGTCCCCGCCCCTGTAGTGCAACAGACACCGCCCGCCAAACAGGCCCCGACTGCCGCGCCGCAGGATACCCTACCGCTTACAGTCGACAAAGTAAGAAGCTGGATTGAGGAGTTATAAATTGTTTCTTTCTATTTCCTTTTTGATTTCTTGATAAATGTTATGTAATGTACATGTGTTGATATATATATTTATCTATATTATCTCTTGCTGTCGCAAGATCTCTTTAGTTCTCTGAAATCCATTCTCTACTATCAAGTCTCTTATACTGGCATGACAATTGTTTAATTTTACTAAACTAAGAAATTAAAAGGAAAATAATTACATAAATTCACTCATGATAAAAATATCCTGCTCGTTTCAATGCTCATTTTAACAAAAATATCTCGGAAACTTTAATATGAATGATTATTTTGTAGCCATCATGCGATTGTAGCTACGAGGGTGGTACCAACGCTCCTGGCGCGGAAGAAGTAGACGACTACCGAAGCGAATGTGCTAACTGCAAATCCGCCAGTAGCTCCAGGTATATTTTAATCCCCTTAACTTCCACTATGGCGCTGTGGCTAACCATTTGCTTTATAACTCTGAGGTCTACAATTTAATTTAGGGGCTAAATTTTATAGAGTTGGGTTAGTGGCAGGGTTTTTTCTATTCCACCCGTTTACGTACCATCGCCACATTGTAAAACTATTTTATACTACCAGATTAATATATGATCAATACGTTAACCTGGTGTAAATAATATTATGACTGCATGTAACAAAATGGTAATCGAGGAAGTAGGTAAGACAATGCACAATCTTTCGATCAACGCTCTATAACTATATAAAGAGGGATACATCGTGTCTTCATTAATTTCATCTACTAACTGAAGAATAGTAACTATTTTGCAATACTGTGAGTGGTAAATATATCCCTGAAAATTATGCAGATGGGTACTGGAGGAAGGATGGGACGGTGAGGAAGAGGAAGGTGGTACACAAACCTTACAACGGCGAGCACCTCCTCCAGTGCCGCCACCGCCTGCAACTGCCACTTTGCCTCAGCCAGTTACAAAGCTCAGGTATATTAGGTGATAAATTAGTGCATCCGTATATAAAAAGGCCCACGCCTGGTTATGGGCGTCCTAGCGACTGATAATGGCAATGATGAGCCGTAGTTTTCCGCAGAATGTCCATGTCTAAGACAACCATGCCAAGTAACCAAACCTATGGCGGAATCAAATTTCATTAGTGGGCCGATTGTTGTTTTTGGTTTAAGTTAGTTTAAGAAGTTCCATGCAGTATTCATTTCGTTTGAACTTTACGCTGTACGACTTGAAGATGCATAGATTTGAACACCACCGAGTTTGAGCCTCCGATGAAAGAAAATTTCGTGACACCTCGCCTAGTCAACGATTATGTATTATGATTCAAATTTTCTCCTTGCAGGAGAATAGCTCATTAGCTATGGGAAGGAAAAGTAAACTGATTAAGTGTTTCTAAAGACTTACGAATGTAAGAGTGAACTCCTCAATATTTCACAAATCCAGTTTTCAACCAAACAGTATAAGATAATTATACATTCTTATTGTCTAATTTACTACATTATTTTCATCATGATCATTGACATTATAATAATGATTTTGTAGTCCTCGTTACCATTGCCGTCAGCATTATCATTGTCTTTATCATCGATATTATTATCTTCGTCATCACCGTGATCATTGTTATTATCATGATCATAATTAACACTTAAAATATATACTTAAACAATGTCTAAATTTGCAATACCTATCATTTCCTCTCCAGTAGAAACGTTGTCGGGCCACCATCCAACTGGGAAAATTGGTTCAATACTATACCGGATTCCGACTCCGAGTCAGAAGAGGAGTAATTTGCGCAATGTTTAACCTTTACCGTTACTACTTTTTCGGTGTTTTAACAAAATTCCCACAAAGGTACCATAAACCTTCCGGAGATTATCCACTGTGTAGTGCTCTCCTTACAGAAAAATATTATGTGTCATAATGTTTATGGTAATTAATTAATAATAATTTATGAATAAAATGGATTATAATGGTGTTCATATTTTCAGTACAATTTTTTTGACTATATTATATTAAGTATGCCAATATAATATTTATATTTAACACTACAGTTAAAATACCTCCGTATTTTTTATGTTGATATTTCATTTAATTTTATTTTCCAATACGATTTAATTGTAAACATTGAGTTATTATTTTGTGTTATATTTATTTCGTTTTCGTGATATGTGGAGTTGTTGCTTTTAGTGTTTTTTTTTTTTGTTATTTTATATTATGTACATGACTTGGAATCTTCATTTATGCCAAAGAAGTTAATAGTTATTTTCTATTATTTTATGTTTAATGAATTTTATTGACTTTTGCATAAATATTAAAATGTTTTAATTGTTCTTGTAAATGGTTATTATTTAAGAAATATTTTTTTTAAATTGTTTTTAATTTAAGCATCTAATTGTTTTGAAATTTATTTGTTGTTGTAATTTATTTAATATTTTAGTAACAAGTTTTAAGTGCCAAATTATTTAAAAAAAAATACAAGGAAAAACGAAATAAACAAATCGAATTCTATTATAAAATTCTTAGCTAGATAGATATTTTTTCCAATAAGGCTAAGATAGATTTAATCAATTGGAAATATTTTTCATGGGAATGTGTAAACACATTGCTGTGAAGGATATATTTAATCTCGAAGTTAATATTTTTGATGTGTCAAAATTTTCTAGATTGTTCCGGTTCCGGTACGAAAATAATATTTTATTATAGAAACATAGTGAGTTGATTCAACATACATACATATATTATAGAAACGAGTAATGTAAAATAAAAAAAAACTATTTTTGATCAAAACAAGTCATATGGATCTTTAGAATGTTAAATAGTACTAGGTTAGTAATTGGAAAATTATTATATTCTATGTATTGTGAATCTTGTAGCTCTCTAAGTGATGTCTTAAATAATTTAAAATAGGTTTTGTTTATTATTTTTCAGATAATTTGAAATATTGTTGTCGTCTGTTTTATTTATTTCCATACAGTACATAGCCAGAATTCTTAATTATAATCTATGCGTTAACTACTAATGTAGTTTTGTGTAATAATATTTTAATTTCGATTTTTACGATGACCACCGATGTTGAAATGCTTTTTTATTTAAATATGTTTATCAGTTACCAAGTCGATTTTGTTAAAAACAATCATAATCGATATTCTTAAGTACAATGAATGTTTCAATGTATTCATCTGATTCGAAATTAATAGCTTTCCTTGTAAACTTGAGTATTCAACAAAAATAATGGCAGAAAGATGAAATTTACGTCAAGTATTAGCCAGTTGTAGATAAAAAAAACTAGAGTCCTTATTTGTTATGAAGATATTGCCTCTAACAATATACAGAGTAATACAACATCGCTATTAATTTCATTCGGATTTTAGAGTAAGTCACATAAATCTATTTTTATGTCGTCACAAGGTTAGCAAGCCGGTTGCAGTGTCATTTCAAGATATTAAAAAATTATATTTGCTCAGAAAATTAAATACTGCTGTATTTAAAGTAATAAGTTATTGTTATAGATGTTGCCTCTGTTATAATTTCCGTTACTAATTATTATTTAATTTAGGCGAATATTTAATAAAAAAAGATTGCGTTTGTTTTAACGGTTTTTATCACATCGGATTTGATCTGTATTTATTTAAAAGTAACTTTTTTGTTTGCATCTATAACTGTTTTATTTTGATAATATCAAAAGTGTAGAATCAATTCTAGACAAATACGGTTAGCATATTTACTTTTTGGTTGTTAAAATTAAAGAAATTCAATAGTCGAAATTGTCATGTGTATTTAAGGTCTAAGTCAAGGATGAGCAACACGCGGCTTACCAAGCATTTCTAAAATTTAATTAAATTTATTGACTTTTTCTCATCAATATTTTACAAAATTGATTATAACAATTTGTAGTACACATACTAAATTTCATAAGAAATTTTTACTTTTTTTTTAGTTTTATATATTTGTGATAAAGTTCCGTAAATTATTAATAAGAGTTAATGTGCAGTACGCCAAAAAAAATTAAGTTTAAGTTGGCCCATTGATTAAAAAGGTTGCTCACTCCTGGTCTACGCCATTTTTGCACCTTTGCTCAAGTTCTGTCTCTTCATGATAATATAGAAAACAAGAAATTATGAACAGCAATCAAATTATTCGGCTTTAAAGTTCTACCCGGCTTTGTGGCCATGTGTATATATTATTTATTAAATGTATTCTTCCATTAAAAATAAATACTCCATAACTTTAACCTTTACATATAGTACCACATATTAATCTCTTAAATTAAGCTATCCATGGTTCGTTTTTAAAACTATGTTAAAAATATGGTTGTTGAATAACATTACGTATGCCTTGATTATATAATTTTTTTTGTTATTCCAAGGGAAATGTGATGTTGTCATTTATGTAATTTTTCGGTATGTAATGGTCAGTATTAATAAATACATCTTTCCGAACCAAATATACTAAAATAAATGTGTTAAGATTACAATTGGGTTTTATTGTATACGTGTATGGTTTAAGTAGGTATATGATTTTTGGAAGCAATTACCATCCAAAATAACATCCTTTTTAAGCAAGATTATTTCAAATGAAATATGAAAGTGGGGATCCACCACTTTCATTACTAAATATCTGGGTTCCTTAGTAGAGTACTAAAATGTTTTTTCATCTTATACTTTTATTAGTTACATTTTTCAAAATAGATCATAGTAATGTTCGTACACTTATTAATAACAACATTTCTTTTAATAGCTGACAGTAAATCGAACAGCCCAAGGGTAGAAAATCAAACTTCAGATAACGTTTCATATAAGTAATAAATAATATGCTATTCACGTCTAGCTACATTATAAATAATGACTAAAAATAATTTGCAAAGTAAATAATAGCATTAATAATTTTACAAATTGCTATTTTTGCGTACTAATAATATAAATAAATGAACGTAAAATTTCATATATAAATAATCTGTTAACATTACACATTTATAACAATAAAACATTTAATATACCGATTATAAAAAACACTAAATTGAGTATTGGTATAAGTGATATAGTATTAAAGTTATTGCAAGTCTAAAATTAACCACCATTTTTTTTAAGTTGCAACCATAGACTAGGAAAATGTCAAAAACATCGTTGTTTTTAATTACCCTGAACTAAAATATATTAATTTTTAGTAAATATAATTTTTAAATAACAATCAAAATAAATAACAGAACAAGAAGCAATACATTAGAAATTATCACATTAGTAGTACTGTTTTCTGGATCAGGAAGCCACGGCCCACATTGTCGATAACCTTCTTCCTATAAAAAACAATCGCGTTTTTGAGATCATCTCTACAAAAAAGTTATAAATGGCTTGCTTCTGCTATAGTATAAGCAATTATACACGTTTTTCTTATTTATTTTCTTGTAGAGAAATTGTGCCGGAAATTATTATACTAATTAGAGATAGGTGATGAAGATTTTTAACCTATATTTTAAAACACCAGCAGTGTCATGAAATCTTACTTCTTATAACAGATTTTAAATAAGAACTAATCAAGTGACTACATATGTTTAAGTATAACTCATAACGCTGTTTATAATTCATAACTAATTAAAAAGAACAGCTCCATGTTGGTCACTGATGAAGTTGATGGAAGATAAGAACGAAAATGGTAAAGTTTGCTATCAATATGTGAACGATCTTAACCTACCAATGCTGTTGTAGCAGCAAATTTATAGCACGAGAGACATAGGAATGAGAGGATGGTAGCTAGCTAGACGAGTTCGAAAAACCATTTACTATTGTTATACATAAAAAATTACTATTGTTCAAACTACAACACGTGACCCTGAAATCGAATCGAACCTTGATATTAAATAGCAAGTGGTATTTCTTTGTGTCATACAAAGGCGCCTAGCTTACTTAAGATAAATGTATAGATGTGATAATTTTAACCTTTGTAAAATTTCTTGTTTTTAAAAAGGTGAGTAACCTACATATGAGTAGTTGTGTGGGAAGCATTGCACATGGGGTGGGCGGCCTGGCAGCGGGACACGATTTCGCCAGCACGCCAGCCTGCTAGCCGAAGGTTCCAGTCCTTCTCTGCCATCTGCCATCTCGACCTATAACATATATTAATTAACGAACCACCAGATTTTAGTTGCCAGAAATTAAATATGCTGTTTAAGCCACTGATGGGTAGGCAGAGAGAGCACTCAGTTTAAAATTGGTATCAAAAACATTTATTAAAACCTCTTACCCGTTCATTGATTAGAGGGTTATTAAGCGGGCGTCCGCGATGTGGGCAAGCGTTGTATACCGCCAACAGAATGAGGTTGGTGCCAGGGATAGGCGCGGCGGTCAGCGGCCACCGGCACGCGTGTGCGCTTCGCCGCAAAGCTTCCATAGCCTTTGCTGTGTGCTGACAAAATAATCTCTAAATATTTTCGAATTAGGTTTTTTACAGAAATAGGTAAAGACATCAACAGAATGTTTAATTGGTAGAAAATGATATGCGCTGCTTAATACGACGTGGCGCTTTGCATGATCTTTATACAGATACAATCTCCTGACCTAGAATAAATCTCATAACCTCAAAAATTAAAATAAATAAATCACAGTTCACAATGCTCTCTAAATAAGAACTCTTTAATAATTTCTCCCACTGCTCGACGAATCGATGACGACGAAAAAGGCGTTGCAGCGAGTGGTTCTGTCAAGAATGTGGTTAAATTTTATGGTCGTGAATGAATTTTTCAATTCATTGTTCAGAGGTAAACCTTTAAATATTTACGTCGTAAATAAGCGTACATCAGAATATTGTACCTTCCAGATGTAATAAAAGAAAAACATTTTTTAATAGTTTTTCTTGGTTTAGCAGCTAATTATATCAGCGATATTTTTTTTATTTTTGATTCTAAAAATACGATGCACTGTGGTAATTTAGATTTGATTTCGATAAAATAGTTTACTTGTAACTGATAGACAGGTCTAGAGCGATCACACGCGGCGAAGCGAGTCCTGTTTACGAGCACTCGTGGATCGTACAGCCGCTCATACTTCTCTCTCTCGAAATCTTTTTGCACACGCCTGTGCCTCTTCTCTTTCTCAGCTTCAGTTTCCGCCGTTACCCTGTTTGCTATAAAAAAGAATTGTTTTAATTTTAACACTTGATACAGAACATCCAAGGGAATAAGGTCAGCAATATGCTTACAATGCGTCCGTAGGGTAATAGCTTGGATTTTTGATAAGTATGAAAAAGTTTAAAATGTTTAAATTTTTGAAAATGCATTTTCAAATAATTTCTCCTTACCAGAACTAAGAATAAAGACGACGACTGCCAGTTCCCTAGCTACATGAACGATTAGTTTTACTGAAGTCCATAACGAACGCAGGATCGAAGGCAACACCTGTAACAATTTAATTGATGATTTAGACAACGTTCTAAACTGTGACATAACGTTTTAATAGTTTTATAAGCTTACAGCTGCAGCAGCGCGTAACTTCTCGTTCTTCGGAGGGAAGCAAACTCCTTGGTAATCGTGTATCCAACGCAGTTTGAATACGCTAGCGTTCAGCAGCGCCGTCATCGCAGCCGGGTGAACGTTGGCCAGGTGGTCCCTCAGAGGTTCTGTTTCAATCTCTTCGTCTAACTCTTCTGGTACTTTGGCAACCACCCAACCCTCCTCGTCGATCAGTACGCAGGACCACTCCTTGTTATCGCAGCGCGGTTCGCATTTACTTTCATCTTCTTCTGGACACTAGAGATAAATATGGAAGTCTTATGGGTTATAATATATTTATTATTGTTGATTTGCCGCACGAAAATAGCCTCCATAAATAGAGGTCTTGAAAAATTGAGGAAAAATGAAAATGTAAGTAATTTTTTTTTTGTATTTATTAAAAATAGTTAATCCCAATGTAAAAAGCTTTACTAAAATTGTACCAAAATCCCTTAGACATATTTACGTAGCCGTTATATTAATCGATCAATATTAAAAATACTATGTTTAGTCTGATGTGGAAACATATTAACAAGTATATTATTGTCACCGTATTAATTTGTGAAAGGACTTTCTTACTTTATTGGTGGTAATTAACGAAAAAGCCACTTATGTTTTAAGACGGTAAGCGCAATGTGATGCTGAGTATGCCTCTTCGTAACTTACATCATGTTGTTATGGACAATCGTATCATTTACAGTCAGAATGCCTTGCTCAACTTCTCCCCAGGTTTAATGAAAAAAAAATTCTGACTGTGACTTAGCATCTCTTAAGTTTTGCATAAAAAACTTACGTGTATATTAGTAACTGTTTTAAGCAGATCATCAAGGTGTCTTGGGTAGAAATGGAAGCCGGCGACTCCGATCATGCCCTTACCGGGATAATTAAGGATTTTGGCAGCAGTTAGCCACTTCTGGTGCTCACTTACCTAAAAATATAAAAAAAATCCAAAACAAAAAATTGCAGCAGGTGATTTTTATTTAAATTTAATATTTCTGTTAAACCAATGAAATTTTTTATAACTTTGTACAGTGTATTTTTTTTATTTAATTGTCGTGGTATTTCTCTCCTTAAGAAAAACCACTAAATAATTTAACTAATAAAATCGTTACTAATAACTTAATATCGATAACAATTATATACAATGCATAAAAAATATTAGTTTTAGTTTAAATTGATAAACTATAACGAAACTATTCTTAGCAATTCTAATATATTTCGATTAATGTTGATATACGTTTTGCTGTGGATATTTAACGCTTACACAAAACAAAGGCCACCAACCGTTTCATCCAAATGTCTTTTTAAGTTATTTAATTGATACTCTGAATTTTTAATAAGTACTTATGCTTAATTAGATACAGCTTGATTACTAAATAGATACATACTTTAGAAAAGTTATCTTAAATTATAACATACAATTTAAGATGATTTTTTGTAAAATAAATTAGTAGTAATTATTAAATGTTTGTGAACTTATAGAAAATGTGAAATTATCTATAGTAGCATACCAATTAGAATACGTTAAAGTGTAAATTTTATATTAGATAATGTTTACTTGTGGTTGGGGTGCATCGGTGTTGCGCATACGTCGTATGGGCGCTACAGGTGCGTGTACAGTAAGAGCGGGCGTATTCGCCGCCGCTCTCACGAACCAGGGCTCAGTGGCACCACCAGCCCACGCCCAGCCAGGTGGTGGCACAGCGTGGGGACTCGTCGCCTCGTAGTATTGCCACCGCGTGAAACCGCTTTCTAATCAAAACAACTACTGCTAACTTAACTATCAACACCACTTCAACAAGTTTTGTTTGTCTAATAAAACAAAGACGAAAGTAAGATTATCTTGTGGTAAGCAATTATCTTCAGCCGATATACTATGAAATATAAAAGATGGTTTAATTATATATATTTCAAAAAAATTCAAAGAGAATGTTGTCAAAATAGGAAATGACATGACTAGTCAACATATCATTATCTATAATTATGAGCAACGTTTGCAGCTGGTAATTGTTAATGTAAAAACTTATGCCGTCATTAAAACATTGTACTGCTTTACTTTTTATTTTTGGATAACTATATGTATCTTTTTAATTTTATAAAACCCTTAGATTTTGATATCACATGTGGTGGATTTGGTTGGCGGTAGGTATTAGGTAGTTTTTGTAACTGTCTAGTTAAATTATAAACCAGGAGACATAATATTACTGCGTCTCGGTGGTCAATTTTTGAGAACCAAAGTATTGTAGTCATAACGTCGTGTGCATTTACCGCTTGCGGGATTTCAAATTTTTGGTATTATTATTACTGGTGTAATAAATCCAACTAACAAAACATTATTATGAACAAGCGTGTGATACACCTACTTTGAATAAAAAAATTACCACTGGCGAAGAAGGCGACCACGGAGCCGAGCTGACACGTGGAGCAGTCTTGATCTTCGTCAATTTCTGACCATTCTGCCGTCGCTATCGCCTCCTCTGATATTCGTGCCATTAATTCTTCGTTGCCTTTATTTAATAAAATTCATCGTCAAAATACAATTTTATTAAAGCTGTATATATTTTTACAGACGTTTCTTAATTCTTGCTTTTACCTCTAAATTGTATTCTGTGGACTTGTGCAGTGGTTGTAAAAGGCAGTGTTTAGTAAAATTGATGGAATAACGAATATTAAAGTCTTACGTCTCATCACGTTAAAGACAATTGTGCTGTGTAAAGATTTTAACAAATATAATATTGTTACGGGTAAGCATTTATCTAGAGTTAAAAAACATATAAGAATATGACTAGGCATTAGTCCAAGGATTTAACGGTATGAAAAAGAGTATTTATAATTCAGTATGGTGGGCAGGACTAAATATATGTAGAATAAGAAGGTTTATTGAGTAGCATAATGACAATAAACTTAAGTAAAGTGCGGGATGCATAAATCTATTAAACCCATAAGAGGTGAGGAGATTAACTTGCAGTTAATCATTTTCCATTATTTTCAGTTAGGGTAAAGAAATCAAGATTTTCTTTTACTTAGCTGTAAAACTTACATCGATAAGGTTTCTCTTGTAGTGTTGGAGGTATAGGCGAGAAACTATGCCTGAGATTTTGCATCTGGAAGTTTGGATCATTTTTGCGTCGTTTCACGAAGTACAGGACCTCGTCCTTTTGCGTTTCAAACTGCGGTTCCACGTGTCTGCAGTACATCCTTTCAACGTGAAATATAAGATTTTTAAATATTAAACATTATATAATAAATTGATAATATAAAGCTTTCTAATATTTTATTTTTAGTATTTGAAACATTACAATGCAGTGAAATCGTTTGAAATGTTTCAAAGCCGAGAAGTAGTGTGCAAAAATGCTTCATTTTATTACTTTGTACATACATACATTTATTTTACTACTTTGTACCTACACATATCTATAGCTAGCGTAACCATTAATTGAACAACGTACGTGTGGCGTCGTTTTAAGCGATAAAAAAAATACCAAAAAAGCTTTTTTTTTGTTCGACAAAGCGACGTCCAGAATGTTAACTGAATACTACGAAAACTACCAATAACAATGTGGTGCTGTTATGGATTATATACAATGGTTTGATATTACACATTGCATTGAAAAATTTGATGTTCCAAGTAAATCTAGTTACAGCAGTAATTTCAGTACAAGTGAAGTAGCTATTGAATTAAATGCAACAGAAACCTACTACCAGTGAATAGACTTAATAAAATGTATCACCAGTCCGGGTGTACAGAGAAATCTGTCTCCGACAAAGTCTTATACGCTTCTTTAGCAAGTTGTTGGGTGAAACGCTTGACATTAGGTACTGCCCTACGACTGTCCCGTTTAGGAATCACTACTACGGCTGTGTAGTGGTTCAATATACGTCTCCAATGGTATTCACGTGTCTCCAATATTCCTCGCATTCCTTCATCGTATATATACTTACTGTGCATGCTTTTGTTACCTTCGGACTGATCGATAATCAATGTTTTTCGAAACTGAAAATAGAGGCATTAATTTAAATTTAATGTTTAATCATTATGAATAATAAACAATATATCTAAATTAGTTCTTGTTTTGTTCTACCAGTTTTTTTCATCTCCTATGGATGATCCAAAAATACCGCCTGGGCATTGGGTCTGCTTTCTATATATTCATATGCAGACAGATTAAACACATACCTGATGTATGTATTGATTATTTAGTTACTACTAAGTATATATTAATTAAACTACTTTAATTAGTGAAATAAATGTGTATTTTGTATTGAAATTAGTAGCATGTTTATTTTTATATTTTGAATAAAATTTTAAGTGCTTTATAGGAGTTGAAAAACTATGTAGAATGTCACTTTAAATTCACTATCTATGTTAAAAAGAGATATTTATACTCAAACGCAAAACTATACGAAAGATAAGATAAATTTATTTCCTCAGATTTTTAATCCCCTAACGCCTGATGTCTATCGAACATTTACAAATGTTTCAAATGTATTACATTTTATAATATCTATATCAATTTTTGCTACAATAATCTAATGCTTTTAATAATAGTTATTACATTGTATTTCGTATTAAAATCATAAGTAAGACATTTTTTGCCTTGTATTTACCTAGTAATTATTGAATCATTAACATTTCTAACAAAAGTTTATATTTTTTATTGGATTTAAGGATTTTTTTTCCGTGGTATGTTACTTTAATTTACAGTAAATAACTGAAAAAAATTTTAATATATAGTTATACCTCGAGCCACTCTTTAGGATATTCTCTTGGTAAATGATCAGCGGCTGATTGCTCCAGATCCAAAAAGTCCACCGTGCGATATCCAGGCTTTAGTATATCACCATCAAACTGTTGGAAACATTAATATTGGCGATTATAAAAAAATTAAAGCTCCTTAAAAGAAGTAAATATTAAAAAAGCATAATGTTACTAGTAATTATTGTTGTTAATTACAAAATAAAATTAAAGAAGTGAAATCTGCACAACAGATATTATTAGTTTTTAAAGTAGTCTAATGTTCACAATACAAATGTGATAAAACGTTATAAAAATATATTTTTAAAACGTTATTTCCCCAACAACTACTTAACAAAAAAAAATTATTTGACTGACTTACTACTGGTTTAATATTGTCGTGCAAAACGATACTGCCACGGTGATCAAGAAGCATGAACGAACCACCAGCTCCGAGCTATAACAAATCAGTGTATAAATGAGAATAATTTTTTAAAGTACTTTCTAAAATAACGAATACTGTATTTCAAAAGGAATGGGAAGATCCAGGTTCATCTTAAGATGCGGTCTCATCAAAGCTCTTCGTTATTAGAACTATGGCTACAGGGGTTTTCGCTGATGTACACACTTGTATACCTATAATGCACTAAGGTAACTACCAACATGAATTAAGTCAGTAGCAAACTCCTCATAATCTTGTTTACCTCATAAAATCTGGGTATTTCTCGAAGATTTTCCACACATTAAAAAGCAATGTTATAGTAACAATCCGGCGTAAATATTCCTTTATTCTCTCCGAATGTAGAATTTACAAACAATAAAAATGATTAATTTCATTCAAATAGAGTATTCCACAATTGAGCCATAGGTTAAGTAATATGTATAAATGTAATAAAGTTACTTAGTAAACATGAGCTAGCCTTTAAAAGAAAGAACTATCTATTTTTAGTGAAAAATCGCTTGCGAAAAAATTGTATAACACAAGATCAGTTTTACTGCTAACAGAGTAAAATATTATTTAATATAAAGGGTGATGAAAATACAATTGTTAGCTTAAAAAAATTATATATTACCTAGAATTTTATTTATATCAACACAGTTTTGTTATCCCAGAGATGCTCACTATAGTACTTCATAAAATAATTAAATTGACAAGAATATACATTTGTGTATATTTATATTACAATAAATTAAAGTTAATCTATAAACTATTGTAATAATTGTAAGGCCTTATTAACTACGACCGTGTCATATAGGCAATTGCTGGAAATCGGAGTTTCACCATTAGTAGGTGAATGTTCGAGAGAAATTTTTTATTATTTTCCTTTTTTAATATTTTTTTATTCTGAAGCGACGAGACGAGAAGGTGTCAACCTGATGGTAAGTGATACAATTGCCTATTATAAATTATGGTAGTACTTACAAATCCGTACCTGCGTATACCAACGTATGTTACTGTTCTTATGACAAATTTTGCTAATAGTGAGCAGTTTTTTCTAAAGTAAGCTCAATGTTTTCGTTATCGGCCATCAGCAGATTTACAATGATTATAATCAACATAATATTTTAACTTTGTCACTCTACAGGTATTTTTATAAACATATCTACTAACAAGCAAGCTTTGATCCAATGCCAACAGAGGTAATCTATTTCCTTTTCAGATAGAGGAAAACAATTTCTTTTACTACGTGTCCTCCTATTCTCATTTAGTTTTCAAATCACCAAATTTGTATATGGGAATACTTAATGACATTAATAAGTATCTACAACCTTTATAATCTTCAAAAATGTCTTTATAGTTTTCGGCGGCGAGATCATAGCAGCACGATAATAAGAATAGTACATATAATACGTGTAACTAAGTGAAGTAAATATTCAACGTAGACATAAAAGTACAAGCTTATCAAGTATACTTTCGACATTTTCTTATCATCATACTCAAAATGATATGACAACGAACAATCGGTACCAGGAAAATATTTTTATTGGTTGCAATTATCAAGGTTGAAGTTTTTGCATCGGATCACTGATCTACAGGTAACCGATAGTCCTTTGATGATCTTATCCTTTCGTCTTTGTTGTTAGCGGTTATATATAATGAATAAATAATTAATCCAAAGAAGTTTTATATATATGCACAAAACATGTAGTTTGAAAATTACCATTAGAGTTTTTATTTTTTTGTCTTTTATGAATGTTGCAATCAAAATTTTTAATTAATTTGGAGAATATCTCTTTAGGCAATCATTTTTATATCCTTGGTTATTTAATAATTAATTTAACTCCTAAACATTTGGATTATACTCTTTTCACTACTGCTAGAACAGTTATGAAAACCTATCAAGACTTTAAGTACAGTTATGTTGATTAAAACAAAGTGAAAACCCTGAACAGTTGTTTGTTTTTTTTTACTGCAGCAAGAAATATTTGTATAAAGCAATGTTTATGTTTAGACTATAATTTTCCTATTGATTTACAAAAAGTTGGAAAACTTTGTCATCTTTTTTAAATTTAAAGAATACACTAACCTGGTAGTAAGGGATATAAAGCTTAAGATGATCGATTGGTATATCTACACCGGCAACACCTAGGAGCCTGTTCACAGGATACTGTAAACATCAACATGTCATGAATAAATTAGAATAACTTAATAAAACAACTATTATTAAAAATCTCTAAAAGTGTGGCATTTTACCACTTTTAAATATAAGCCAATTATATTATAAATAAAAATGCGGATATCAACTTGAGGCATGAAAAGTTAATAACGTATTACTAAATTTCTGTGATTCACAAATTTATTTTAACTTTTAAACATTAAGCAATATTTACGTAAAACGATTTATAAAAGGAATTAATAATTATATAATGTTATGTTAATTGCACGGGTGTAAAAATCAAATAAATTTGTAAATATTTAAAAGGATGAATGAATAAATATTCCTTACCGTTCTCGTAGAATTCCGTTGTTTTTCCTTTAACCATGAAAAAAAAATTGAATATTATTTTACATAGATAATTTATGATTTAAATATTAAACACAATTTTTTACATTATTAAAAAAGAATGACTTCCATTTTGGAAAGCGTAGCTAGAGAATTTTTTAAAGTAACCTTGTGTCTTTTGTATGTATCACTTACCATGAATTCTGTGTGCTATAAGCTAGTTTTATCGCGTTACTAAAAAGCAAAACACAAAATAATGTCCAGAAAATATTCTTTCTAGAGTAGGAAACAAAAAGATGGTTAAAACAGCAGCGATACTATTCAAGTATTTATAGTAAATTTGTGATGCTGTTGATGATGGCAGCGTGGTATCGAAGAGATCTCCAAGACCTCTGCAGAAAGCATGTTCAACAGTGGACGTTAACTGATGATGATAATGTTTAATGTGCTTATATTTTAAAGATTGCATGAAAACAATGTAAATGACATAATGAGAAATAAGTTCTAGAAATAGGTTGCTCATGCAGGAGGCACACAGTTTATTAAAGTCGAAGTGTTGATAGAAAAAATCCCCGTATAAAGATAAGGTAATTAAAGATAAAAGAAAAAATTACTCTGCACTTACCTCGTCTAATTTTATTGTTATATTCTGAAATTAAGAAATGTATTTAAAAGGATACATAGATACATAATTCAACTTTGTGTATTTATTTAATCGTCTTTATTTTCATATGTTTTAGGTATCATTATTTATTTCAATTAAAACAGTAAATATGATTTAAAGTCAATCCAATGATAGCTCAGCTTTTAAGGCGTGTATGCGATATAACTCTCGAATGGGCACATGTTCATTCCTAATAAATTTGAGGGAAACATCGAGAGAAAACCATTATGTTCCTAGAACAATAGTTTTCGTAGACATATGTCAACCTAAATCCCGGCTGTGAGTTCATTAGGAGATGTTAATTATTATAGTTACTTAAAGGAAAAAATGCCAAAAATACTAACCTCTATAGTAACATGATCAAATACCGGAACTGAGACACTTATCTGCAGTCGATAGTTTATATCTTCGCCTTCGTAATAGTAACCGTTTTGATCCTGAAACAAATTTACGTTTATGACCAATGGTCATCGAAGAAATAAATTTAATAAACAAGGACCTTATATATAGAATAGTTAAAATATTGCATCATGTTTATTTCAATATACACATATGGTACATCAAGCAATCATCCCATATGAATATGTAAAATGAAATCGGAAGAATACCTTGTGAAGTACAAAACTAACAAAAGTAATTTAAAATACGATTTCATTTCGTAAAATTATATATATTGCAAATATTTTTACTAAAAGCTGGTGAAGATTGAGTTGGTGAACTCACCAGACTTAACTGTCTCATGTAATCGTAATACAATTGAGACTGGTTTAGCAATTTTGCTTTATTCTTGCGAAGCTCTTTGTATCTGTAAACTTGTTCGGCGTTCTCTTTCTGTTTCCAATAATATTCACTTCTTCTTGGATCCTGTAAAATATAATTTTCTGATATTTATTATTAAACTTGTTTGTTGCGAAAGGCAACTAACTAGTGAACAATTCCAGGAAAAAAGAAGCTTTCTTCCTATTCAATATTCTCATATGTCGAGGTCTAAATTCAGTAGTGGATATCAAAGGATAGAAATCATATGATTTTTATTATTGTTCTATTTCATAACATCTTCTTAAACTAAAATTATACTCACTTCTACATGGGCATAGACATCACTGAATACGGTAAGACGATGTTCCCTTTGCCCAACCAGCGGACGCTCCAGCACCCGAAGGATCCGCATCACTTGTTCTGTGACGTCGGATGCTGTGATCAGTTCCGCATAATAGCCGTCACGAGCGCAACTTAAGAATTCTCCATAGCTTCTTGTATCATCTCGTAGACCATATTGATCGTGTAGCCACATAACGAATAATCTATAACAAATATAGAACTTATTTATGGTTAAGGGAAAAAGAAAATTGATGCAAGTATTACAACTTTGAATACCGTGTGCTTGTTTTTTTTTTATTCTACATGGCGACGAGACGAGCAATTTGTCTATCTGATGGTAAATGTTGCATCACATCACATTGCGCTCGTCACCTTAAGACATAAGGTATTAAGTCTAGTTACCCTAATAATTTCACTAGCCTACAACGCTCTTCAAATCGGAATTCAATAATGTTCGGACATTACTATTTGGCGGCAGAAATAGTAACTGCGATGGAACCTACCCAGGCAATTTTATTTTTTTAATTTTTTAACCCAGGAAATTTACCACCAGTAGATTTTTGATTTATAAACTTGTTTTTATTGATAATGAGAAGAAAAAAGTAAGAAATCAAATTAGCCAATGTAAATCACAATAAATCTTCTCTCTATCCATCTGATTAGTGTATTGCATGAAGTTAGACATTGTTTCAACAAATCAATTGTACCTTATACGACCTTCTGGATCTAGATGGTTGAGAAGTTGAGTGTAATTGCCATAAAGACTGTCAGTAAGTAGTACAATTGCTTGTTGACAAGATGGTGGTCGATCCAGAGTACCCCTCTGCTTCTGCAATAGTCGCACAGAATATTCTAGAACGTCGCCCATCCAGGTCTCGTTCCACATTTTGATGTGCCCCAAAGCTGCCATTATAGCAGCTGAATTAACATGATTTGCCTGCACAAATATCAATATAAAAGTTAACTTAATCTTTATTTAAAGCAAATTCTGAAACGTACAAGCTTTTAAAGTTTTTAATTATATAATAAGTGACTTAGTACCTACCGAAACGAGTTTATCGTTGAAACAAGTGATGGGCGATCGCACAGTTACATTAAACCGTAGAACGTTTACTTGATCATCGTCGGTCAGAGCACTGAGTAACGCCAATGTTAATTGTTCTGCGACTAACTATGTAACAAAATATTGAAGTTTAAAATTTTCATTCATCTGTTTTATAATATTTAGCAAACCGCTCTGAACTACAGTATAGCTACTGTTAACTATTGTTCTAAGCTAATAGTCAAGTAAAAGAAATTCTATATTATTTTATAAAGCCATTGTTGAAAATATGTTATATGTGGGATATTCAAATTGCTGGAATGATACCTAGGTAGAAAATCAACATCAAAAGAAACACTAAAAAACACTGGACTCTATTTATTAGCACAAGATTGTTTTATGTAATACATTAGAAGAAACTTAAAGATTGTGATATCATTATTCTTTTTCTTTGTTGCGGAAAATTTTTAAAATAGGTTAATTATCACTATGATCGTTTATAACCAACCAGATTGGAGGAGTTTTTCATTGAACCAGATGCGTCTAGTAGAATAAGTATATCGCGAGGTGCGCCACTAGCGCTGACATACCAAGGGCGTAAACGACAGTCATAAATATCCTCTACGTCCAATTTAAGTTTGTACATACTGTCCCATAGTGCAGCTGAAAAACAATGGATTAGTTTAAACTAAATCAAAACTCATTTCAAAATAATTTCCTAGATAAAGTAATTTAAAGTATTTAAAAAAGATAAAAATTTGTCGTCATGGAATATGAGACCTTTATGTTACTCTCTTTTTATAATACTAACACAGATTCCTCGGCTGTTCTGCATAAAATTGACTTCCCGTCTTAGTGCAGTTGTTTTTTTTTTAAATGTAAGCCTTTAAAATATTTTTTTTACCAAAAAAGAAGTTGATATAAAATAGAGACATACTTAATTTTGCAGTTATAAAGTAAATACACGATCCGATTATCTTCGGAGTTAACAACCAAACTTCAGGCATGAAAAGACACGGCAGGAAGAAGAAAGTAATTAAGAAAGATGTTTGAATCTTAATTTAATTATAACTATTTATACATATTTAATATATCCATTACATAAATTCTCATTTTTAGAAATTTGTCACTACAAAAATCGTTTAGATGAAAATAACTAATGTATGTACAATACTTAAATTAATGTAACTTTCAAAATAGTTTAATGAGAAAATTTACACATGAGCTTTAAAAATCGATTTCAAACATACATATGTTATATGTATGTTTGTTATGATGTATATATGATATGATAGTATGATTTTTTCGATAGTTGTCATGATAAGGAATTGCATAAATTAAGATTTTTATTATTGCCAGGATTTCAACTTTGTAAGTACTTTCACTAGAGTCCAAGAATAAAGTCAACAGAAAAAAACTCAAGCGATTGAAAAATTGTCGTTCGGTTTAACTTCCTTGTATGATTTTATAAGGAATAAAATTTTTAAGTATTTAATGAGTTTATGTCCTTTATTAGTTATTAATTAAAATATTACCAGGATAATGCCTCAAAAATCCTTGCGCGCTGCACATGTATTGAAAATCCAGAGAAGCATCTTGAGCGTAGTTTTCTTTAAATGTTGTTATTAAACCTTCCGACCAATGTATGTGTTCAAGTACCCTAGGCTCTGCGAAATTCCAATATTTCTTTTTGTGTTAGTTATATGGGTTCATCTTTCTTTAATCAAGAAACTGACCAAAAGAACATTCAAGTTTTGTTATAAATAACAACTGTAAATATTGAAAAACCAACTAAATTGTCTTAGTGTCTCGTTGCCTTTTAAGTTGTCCCTACCATTAAAATTTTACATATGAAATATATTCTGAATATATAGATACCATTGTATTGTTTGAATAATTTGTAATAAAAGAATGGTTTTTGACAAAATTACTTTTCTTGTTTGTTGAACTTTAATAAAGAAATAGGAATTGTATATAGATTGTCTAACACTATCACTGGAACAGAATTTGGTAAAATAAAGATAATTCCAGAAAAACTGTGTAATTTATATATCTGTCATCAGTATACTACTCTCCGTATGTCAAATATGGAGTACGTGGTAAATTCTACTTTATGAGGAAGCCTTTATCAGCGAACGTTAAAAAAGTTGAAATTAAAAAAAGCGCACTCGATTTTTAAGAGAATTAGTTACAATTAATTGCAACGATTATATCTTTTTTTTCAAAGCGTCTTTGGTTGTGGTTCCTCTAGTTATCCAAGGGCCAGGGAGAATAGCTTCTTTTTGCAAAAACCTGGTAGCTTCTTTACTTAAACGCAACTTACCACAATCGAAAACTTCTATTGCTACGTGAACGCTGCTTGTATCCAAGGAAACTTCTGCATCGAAATGTAAACTTTGATCCGATTTTACTTTATTTAGACTCCTACAGTTTAAAGGGAATGTGAAATTGCGACGGTCCTCCTTCCACTCAGTATCTTCTTTCTTCCATTGGTTTATATCCTGATAAATTGATTAATTAAGGAACAGATTCGCTAATAAAATATAAAAATATTAATTTAATAGATCTTTTTAGTTTAATTGCCACAACAAGTATGTTGGATTAATAAACTTACAGTACTAAGAGTGTACGTATAATTTGGAGGGGGACTTATTTTCCTCTTGGACAGTTCCTCCGCTTTTCGCATTATTGCCTCGGCGGCTTTCGCACGTCTGGAGAGGAGATTCTTTAAAGATTCAGCAGCCTGTTCCACGATTTCTGATCCATTGCGACGTTCACTTCTCAAATCTTTGAACCGTTTCAATAGAAAATCTCGCCTTACTATCTGATTCTCATGCTCCAGCAGTTTATCAGATATTTCCTTAGCCCATTCTTGTAATCTGAATAGAAAGTGTTTGTTTTAAAACTATCATTACATAAAATTTTTTAAGGCTAATTTGAAATCATCGTAAAACTCTAAGTAAATCAAATCAATTTAGAAACTATAAATGATTGTCTAAAGTTTAAAGAAAAACCAGGCAAATAAAAACTAGGAATATTTTGAACCGCTTTATTGTTTTGTTGAATTTGTTAAGTCAGGAAAGTTTCATTATTATCTTTCGCTTTCTATATACCATATATATAAATTCTTATTCGATGTTAGGAAATAATTAAAATTAATAATAAAATGAAAAATACTTTTAAATATGATTGATATATAATATTTTTTATACTTTGTTTATATGGGGATAAAACACTAAAAATTTGGGTTGTGGTCTTTCCTGACTACAAAACTACATTAGTGGAATCCTTTTCATTGTTTTAAATGTAGAAACAATTTTCGTGCATTTTTAAGTATAGGTGATGCTATTATTGTTTTAAAAAATATTAAATGACAATGAGTTGTCTACGGCGCACAGAAACAAATAGTTCAGTTTGGCTATAAGATAATTACGAAATTATGCATTAACATGAAACTTTAACATTATCAGCTCAAACTTCTTTAGCTCGATATCAACTTCTTCCAAAGATTATCGAGCCGGGGTTAAAATCAATTTATCACATATTGAATGAACGCAAAAAGATATTATGAAGAACGTATTCAATTTAAAGTATTGTATTACATACAAATATAAAAAAAATGCTTATTAATAAGAGAGGAGAGTTATAATGAAAATTATGATATAATTGATTTTTAATACGTACTGTTTCACGGAAATCATTTTAGGTTTTTCATTAGCATTTTGTATAGGTACCGCCGACTTCAATTTCACTTTTACCACATTAGTTATTTCTTTTGGGATGCTTTTCGATTTATTTTTTATAGCGGTTAATTCTTTTTGGTGTTCTTCAAGGCTCTTTTTAATAGTTTCCAAATTTTGTGCTTTATCCGAAGACGTTTTACACTTAACAGCTGTTTGAAACAATATCGTGAAAATTATGAAAGTTTTTAAAATCATTTCCTTTGTTAAATTATGTATCACTTATGTAGAGTCACGAAATAGTATATTATTTAGAACTAGCGTGTTTACGTGCGATCGTTATGTGCCTGTGAGTGAACTGGGAACAATCTCCATGCTTCATGGGAAAGACGCCGGACAGTCGGGCGCCACACTGAGAAATCTGTGCCAAAACGCACCTTATAGTCTCCGACCTACATCCCATTGAAAAACTAAGCTAAATTTCCCCTCAATATTCTCAAATATAGTGATTTACGAATTAACAATGTTAAAATACATTAAAAAATTAAAAATAACTAAAACTTTTTGCTCCAAAAATAATTCAATAGTTGCTGACTCACAGGTTGCTGTTAACGTAAATCGTGAGTTATACAAAAAATAATTAAACATAATAAACTCTTTTATTTTTTTAACATAACAGTAGTTTACTGTTTTTGGGATACGTATTATATTAGTATGTCGTAAATCTAATTGGTTCATTATTATATCTTTCTTCGTAATCAAAAAGATCATCAGCTTATATTGATTTAATCAATGTCGATATAACTTTTGATCTGAGATAATAAAATCAGATACAGAGTTTTCCGGGAATTGATTATAACTTGTGGTATAAATCTTCCTAACTTTACACAATTGCATATTTGAATTTACAACTTCCAGTCCATAATGCGTGGTATGTTTTCTTCTCTTATTCTTCTTTTTTAATTTTTAGAACATAAAAAATAACAAATTTTTGATTTATTCAGTATTGGGGTTACTCGTGGTCGTCGGGATCGTCGCAGCAAATGCGGCGAATCAATGCCCAAAAGAGCAGGAGGAAAATTGGGAGATAGAGCTTCTTTTGGAACACGAAGATTGCAACAAATTCTACAAATGCACCTACGGTCAACCCGTTGAGAAACTGTGCCCATCAGGTCTTTTCTTCAATCTTGAGCAATTACAATGTGACTGGCAAGAGAACGTCAATTGCGGTGACAGAAATATCCCTGATGAGTCAGAAACAAGCGTAGAGGATGGCGGAAACGACGGTAATGGCGAAGGCGACGGTAATGGCGATGAAACTGTAGACGCATGTGAACAAATTGTAGTTCCAGAATTCGAGACTATTGATAATGGATGCCCGAGAAATACATCTATACACTGGCTCCTTCCTCACGAAAGTGAATGTAACCAATTTTATTACTGCGTTGGGAGTGAGAAAGTCCTAGCAGATTGTCCAGACACGTTATACTTTAACAGAATAATTCAGGTAACTCATAATAATGAACTTCTTAACATTAAGATAATGAATCGCAACTTTTTCATAATTTTTAGTAATTAGGATAAAATTAATAACAAAGTTATTCTTTTAGCAGTTATCTTGCAAAGTTTTGATCAAATCATGTATATTGTTAGACAATATATATGTATATGTGCCTTATAAAATTAATATAAATTAATAACAAAAAAGGATACTGCCTTTTTTGTTATTAATTTTTGAATGATTTTTTCTTTAAATAAAACTATTGAAAAATTGGTTTACGTATAGAGTCAAGAAGTACGAAAAAAAGGGTTAAAGTAAGGCATTGTTTTTTAAGTGAACAATTGTGTCTATATGTAATTTAACAAAGCAATTGACTATTTTCGTTCGCTTTTAAAAAGCTTCATATTATACTGTAGAAAAACAATTCATTCTATCGATGTCCACTTTTAGTGATAGACCTCATGTTATATAATCAACAATACTGTCTTGGTATATTTCCGTCAAGAGGTTTCTAGGATATAATAATACCTGAAAAGGTATCAGACTCGTTAATTCTTTTCATTAGACTTCGGCTTTTAATCCGTCGCGATTAAAGTTGTTTAGACGAAAAAATCGTTTTTAGTAAATTAATTTAAAAGTTGAGTTATAGTTTGTAATTAAAGTAGGTTATAAGGCCTAAATACATTTACTCAGAAATATGTGGCTAAAGAGTAGGCAAACCACTTATACGTCAAGTGTTTGATATTCTTATACTTGAGAAATTCGCTCCGATTATTAATCAAAGAATTGGAATTTATTTAGTAGTGGTAGCTATACTTTTTTTAATTTTACAAAACGGTGTGACGACCAAGTCCTTCACCTGAAGGAAAGTTATACTTCTTGCAGTAACATTGTGATAATCGCTTTACCTAAAACATGAAAATTTATTAGCGTGTTAATATTCATCGTTACTGCGATTTTCAAACCGGAACACAGTAATGTTTGCACAGGTCAGCTTAGCAGTTGCAGTAGAATCTGCGTTAGTACCTACCCAAACGATTTTCAGCAACAGATACCTGTTTACTATTACTATCACAAATGATTTTTTTTTCTTTTTATAGGTTTGTGTCTTGCCTGCAGAGTCATGTTGCGTTCAATCCTTCAACAAAGAGGCTTCTAGCCGTCGTTTGATGATGCAAAAATGAATATATTTACATACCTCGTTTTAAAAATGTTCATCAAAATGTGTGCATAACTTTACGTACTGTACTAATGTCATTCGCACAACGCTTGCACTTATCATTTCTTTTATGAAAGGAGATTCATTGTCAATCAAAATATTAAACTTGTTTTTGGTGTATTGGTTATTTTTTTATTTCTTGAGTTTTCCTTTACATAACCACATTGAATCAAACGATCTGAATCAGACTATTACGGCTTTGAGGTCAAATATCGATTAACATTAAGAACACAGAAAATAAACACTGTGATGACACTAAACTAGGATCCTGTTTCCACCAGATGAGATCCGGCGGATCCGTCGGCTAGGAGAGGCGGCGCTATGCCGAAGGTGGGAGGAGGACCTGGCGCATCACCCATACGGTGTCCGTACTACGGGTGCTCTGCGTCCGGTCCTTGAGGCGTGGATGCGCCGAAAGCGCAAACCTCTCACCTTCCGTCTGACACAGGT
>DWLS01000082.1:0-44827 GCA_018246255.1 Pachliopta kotzebuea | reverse complement strand
GTCCGGTGATGAAAGGGGGACGGGCGAATTACGTCATGTAATTCCTGCGCACACTCTCCAAAATGGATCCTGTAGAAATCCTGTAGAATCTCAGATGTTATAAAAAAAAATCAAACTAGGGGCCTGTTCTGGACCAGGCAGCCAAGAATTTATTTAAAGTGCTAATAAATAATGAGCTTGTTGAGAATGATTAATTAAAATAGTTATAATTTTTAACAAAGAAGCCAACGCGGAGACGACAATAACTTACTTATTGATAAGAAAAACCGGCTGTAACCGACGGCGCGCGCTGCCGCCGGCCGCAGGGGGCCGCGCCGCCAACACAAACATAAATCAAACGTGCATACGCGCACGCGCACGCACACAAACTCGACGTTCTCAACTGATAGCCCTGTTGGACTTGCTCAAACAACGATATAATCAATATAATGCAATGACGCAGAACTTTACAGCGTTCGCCCGAACACCGTCTAAAAGGAATGTTATTATGCACACGTCATGATTCTTTGTTTAAGATAAAGCATCACTACAATATAACGTATGAGCGAAATAACCACTAAACACAAAAGGGAAACTTCATCAGTCTATAGATCTCCACTGTTAGACATCGGACTCTAAAAGATCTCATCGATCAGTCCAGCACTGTATCTTTCTATAAGATGAACTTCAATTTGTTTAATTTATAATGTAGATGTTATATACTATTACTTACACAAATTATGTATATAGTAACATTTGGCTCTTTCGTATTTATGTTATTACCGGATAATAATAAAGGCAATCTGCTTTCATCAATTCATTTCAATGACGATCGTCAAATTCTTTTAGTATCGGAATTTCTATGAGCATTTTTGTTGCACATGTTTTGTATGCACATGGCGATGATGAATGATTAATTTTAAATTATCAAATTTTGGTATATCTCCCTATATTCTTTTTTCTTCGCAATTTCAGTTACTTTCCATTGCATAATAAAAATAAAACCTAAGTAACCTACTAGTTAAGCAGAGATGAGGTCTCTTCATAAACACAGACATATCAGTCACCTATTGAACTGAGGCCTATCGTACCGGTAATAACTGGACAGCGGCCGCGGACGGCGGACTCCTGATAACATTTCCACATTATACGACAACAAGCTCTGTCGCGATCTCACACTATGCTACGCGATTATGAACTTTCCGAACAATTTCTTGGGACAACAAAATTTTTAAAATAATATAACAAATCTTTATTTGTGATTTTACATAAAAATATGTAGGGAAAATTAAAATAGATCCATTATTGGGCTGATCAAGACTGCGTGTTCGCAGGGGACTCAGACGCTTATCAGTGCGATGTCACTCGGAGACGTTTTATAAGTAGGTAACACGAGCGCGCGCCTTCATTACACGCACGAATCGCGCAGTGACCACTAATAAAAAATAGACAAAAAATAGTGGCAAAATGTTAGTGTTCCCTCAATGGCGACCAGAGACACACGATGGCTGTAGAACGCAACGGTGGATACCCGTCGAGAGGTTCGCGCCTTATTTGGCCGGACCGGTGTTACCACCGCTTCCGCCTCAGGTGTGAATCTTTATAAAATGTTAATAACAGTGATGAAACATCCGAAAAATGTCTTGTTTGTGTTCAAAAATCGAGTTATACAGTGAATAATCATTACTGGTCTTCTACGCGGTCTTCCCCAACAACTGCGACATTGGGTTATTCAAGAAAAGAGCATATTGTTATCTTAAGAGTAGGCAACGAACTGGCATCGCTGGTGACCGTGGGCGGCGGTGAATCACTTACCATCAGGTGACCCGTCTTGCTCGTTCGCCTCTCAGATGTTATAAAAAAAAAAAAACTTTCTGGACTATTGGACATAGACCCGCCAGTGAATAGTACATAAAGAATACTTTTAAAAACTATGTAATGCTTCAACTTTATTTATTTGGACAAATTATTGATTGTTGTTTTAATAAATTTTTTGCCTTTAGCTAGAAGATGAAGAATCGTCGGGTGGATCATCTCCAGAACGAAATACTGGTGATAATATTGAAATCGGTGAAGGCGTTTGCGGGTGGCGCGGGTGTGGTACGCGCTTCCAAAGCGTAGCCAGGTTGTCTGCGCACATTGCACGCGGGCACGCGCACGCGCACAGAGACGGCCTTTTCTATTGCGGTTGGAAAGGCTGCTCCAGACCCCTCAAAGGATTTAACGCTCGGTAATTATTACAATATATTTTATTTCATAATTCACCAGGAAAGAATATTTTAAAGGATACTAAAAAAAAAACATTTTTCTTTACACAGGTACAAGATGCTAGTACATATTCGTACACACACAAACGAGCGGCCCCACACGTGCAATCAGTGCCACAAAAGCTTTTCAAGAGCTGAAAACTTAAAGATTCATTTGAGATCACATTCCGGTGAAAAACCATACGTTTGCCCCTACGAGGTTTGTATAAACACTAACAGCCGTATCTTACATACCGTTTAAATGAAAAGGTTTTATAATTTTTTCATTTTTCTGATCAGGGTTGTGGAAAAGCATACTCTAACTCAAGCGATCGCTTCAAACACACTCGGACACACACCGTAGACAAGCCGTATTGTTGTAAAATACCAGGCTGCAACAAGCGTTATACGGACCCTTCGAGTTTAAGAAAACACGTAAAGACCTACAAACATTTCGCTTCTGAAGAAATCATAAAACGGGAGTCATCGGATGAAAGCCGGGAACAAGAAAGCTTCTCACCGACAATGGATAACTGTTACGTATTAGATCCTGCCTCACCACTACGCGGATGCTTTACTTACTCTAGTAATGATTTACATTCACCCAAAATACCGTACAACTACCAACAACCGACAGTTGGATATGTCCCCCAAGTAACATACGTAAGACCCATGGAACCGATTTATCCGTTGAGATTACCTTCACACGAAATGTCATATACAGAATACACACAGATGTACGATCACGCCTACAAAACCTACTATTCAAATAGTATAACTTACCCTACCTACAACGACCAAAACCTGGTAGCCGAAAGCAGTAAAGAATCAGAAGTTGTGGACGATTATGAACAAATAGATGAGATGCCGTTAAATCTAATTTGCTCTAAGCGAATAGAATGCAGACCCATTGACGACCTAGTCAGATTCGCAGATTTACCTTTAGATTTAAGCACAAAAAGTTAACTTTAATACAATATAATATTTAGCACATAATAATAAATTATTTACCTACATGTTGTTTGTATTAAATTTTTTTACTAAACGATCAGACGAGTTGAAAATTCATCTGATAACTAGTAAGGATGATAAACACTTCACCTAATTATCCTTGTCTCTATTTGCACACTATTTTTTGGCGACAGAATTAGATCCCTCTAAACTATTGTAATTATTTGTTATAAATACAAAGGTAATGAATTTAAAGATAATAAAAATCACGGAACAAATCTTAAAAGATTGCATGGAATGTAAATTAACTGGTAAATATTTGCTCGCTTTTACACTTGTTCATCACATTCAGCATATTAGTTTTATCATAAAGACAATATTCATGACATGACTTTCCGGCATAGTTTACACTATTATCTAGTGTCAATTTGCTAAACATGATAATATGCATTTTAGAAATAATCTTATTTTAACCGGTTATTTTCGTTTTATTGCCAGCTTACCATGTATTTAAAAATTGGATTGCTAAAAAGTAGACTCCATACTGTCAATGAGAAACAAATCGCTTTCTCTTTCTCGCTGTATATCTCAACAGGTATAAAATTGATCATGGCATATCCACTTTGCCTTTTCCTTGAGATCCTCATTATTTGATACACTCGGTAATTCCGATGATTTAGATATATTTATTGTAAATAATTTACAAAGCGCTTTATGGCTCCCTTAAAAAGCCTACATTCACTTGTAAGATGGCAAAAATTTAGGCTTTCTCTATGCTTGTTCAAGATTCTTTGCTAATATAAAAAAAATAGATTTTCAAATCGTGTACCCATTTCAAACAATAATGAAAAAATAATCAAATTAGTAAAAAGTATTCCAGACTAACATTTGTTTCTATTTTAACAACAATAAACTCAAAAACGAGATTCCAAAACAATGTCAGAATATTCTCAACAAATGAGAATCAGAGTATTCTGGACGGATACTCCTCACTTTCCACAGGCAGATTAACTTTATCAAAATAAAAATTACTCAAGCTTAATGATTTTTAATATAAAAATATACCATGCAATGCCATATTTGTCTATCATTAATCACGGAATATGAACACGGAATAACTTTCACTATTAATACTACGCCTACACCAGGCGAGACATCCCTTCAGCGATCGTGTTAAGTGCATCCAAATCTTTTCTGGCAGTTTCCATCAAATGGGCCATACCACGTTGTTGAAGAGTGAGGAATTGTTTAACATCTTCTTGGGCACCTGGAACAAAAAAGCATTATCATCAAATGAAGATATACCGATTTTAGGTTTGACTTATCACCCTTAAACCGTGTCACCGTTATATCATGCAGAAGACCAAACTGTGACCATTTCAGACTTTGGAGCAAAGAAATTAATTAAAAGCGTGCGCTAACAAAGACGCGTGAAAACGTAAAAAAGAATAAGTACTCTAAGGAAACCATAAAAGAGAAAACAAATAAATTACACATTAAACATTTTAATTAGCTAAATTTATGAGAGATGATAATAAATAATATAAAGCAAGCAGTAGAACGTTGACTGTACAAATATTTACCTGGATCTAAATGATATCGCTCCTGCGGCGCGCCCGCGCTCGCGCTGCGCTGCAGCCTCACCGCGCAAAGAAGTTCTTTCAAGCGACCCTACAAACAAAACATCACAAGTTCATAAAATTTTGTTTTAATATACTAATTTGAAAGGCAATGCTCGTTTTCATGTATTTTAAAAGTAGCCACTCTTGAGAATATTAAGAGGGAAGGAACTCCGGAGATTTTTATCTGATGAACTTAATACTGATCGTCATATTAATTACTTTTACATTTTCCTGAGGATCCTGAATCTACAAACTAAAAATAAAATATATATTAATATAACAAATGATTCCATAAAAGGAGCGGAGGAAGATGAAACAATAAGATAAGGTACACCGCCAAACATTCATACGTATAAATAAATAAAATGAGCGAGCCGATCATCGATGAGTAGACAAATTTTGGAAATATGCACTGCATTTTTGTCCAAACCTTTAGTAGGAAAGAACAAAGAATGAGTTTTTTGTGTGATTTTCTTCTTTTAATGCACTAAATTGTAACTGAACTTTTTTAACGAGCTTTAAACATAGAGCGATGCAAATAAAGTTATCATATTGATTTTGATATCAGTAAGGCACAAAGACAGCACTAACATGTCCACCTGTTAACCGGTTGTAACCGGTTTGCATAGATAAGAAATATTCGAGATTGCTGCACACGCCACGCTAATACCTTACCACTAATATCCAAACTGATTACATCGTGACTCGATATTGTCGCATGACATAACCTAATGCTATCTTAATGCGTCTTTAACTTTTGACGCACATTTACATGTGAACAAAAAATATATCAAAAAGAAAATTTTGAAAGCAGATGTGAAATATAATAAAGAATTTTTTAATGGCTTGTCGCCACTGTCTAGGCACCACTGCAACTCCTATTGCTGCCGCCAAACAGTATTGTGCAAACGTTGTGTGCAGATTTGAAAGGTGTTGTAAGCTAGTGAAATTATTCGGGGCACGAGACAACATCTTATGTCATGCGGCGACGAGCGCAATATGATGCTGTATATACCATCTTATCCAACGCCACGTAGTTACGGGTAAACGTATCATTTACCATGAGGAACACCTTGCCCGTCTAAACGAAAAAAAAAGTTACTTCTGCTAAAAAATTAAAGTTACAAAATGTAAGTCGTCGAATTAGATAAAAATAACTATTAAGAAAACAGAAAAATCACAAAATAAAGTAATAGATGTAATTAGTTAGTGTTGCACCGAACGATGATTGTAGATCAGTGTCTTAAAACATAATTTTTTTTATTCTTAGTATTAACAAAAAAATTAATCACCTCTTAAAGGTACAATACAGAATTATCGCTAATAGACATTTTCTACTATACAACTAAATGGTGTGTCGTTTATGATAATAATAAAACCGACACGGAAATATTTTTTTAACACTCGAAAAGTTTTTTATCTATATTAAGATAAAATAGTGCTAAAGTATCAATATTTTTATACCTACAGTGCTTCTACCGTCAGATAACAAGCCGTCTAGACACTACAACGTCACTTGGATACTCGCACACGCTATGATGCAATAAAACGCTTGCCAGATTCACGGATAGATGATGTGACTACGTGAAGTGAAAATCACTTCATTCTCATCGAAACGGAAGAGGGTGAGGGTTCGACAAAAATTATACATAACAATGTATAAAAAATAAAAGTTGTGTAAATGTGTTAACTATACCATCCAACAATGAAATAGCGGGTTGCTGATGCTGTAATTATTCCATTGTACTAGATAAATCATGTCCAGTGGTAATAAAACTTTTAACTTCCACCGTAGTTATCGCATTAATATGATAAAATACCACGCGATCGATTATCCAGTCGCTAATCTGACCAAGTAATGTTGCTCACAGGACCTCTCTCTTACATCATGAAGAATGCCATCTAGAAGAATCATAGGTAAATTCAATTCAAAATGAGCTAAAAAAACGTAAAGAGAAAACAGTCTTCTAAGAAAAACAGTTTATGTGAACATGTGACATCTAACAGCGCGAGTTTGGCAAACGTGGGGAATAAGTAGTCTTGATTCTCTTCTTTTGAGAGAAAGCCACGAGTCCCGGCCGTGGGAAAGTTAAGTAGGTTGTTTATTATTATGATTTAAATTAAAAGTTGCACGAATAACGATGAACGAAAAGAAACATAAGTAGATGTATAAGACCATCTAAATCCAAAAGTAAATAATCCCACGCGCAAAATGTGCGCGCGCACCACTTTATCAGTATTGCCATCGAACATAAATATCCCCTACAAGCACTGCTTCGTCTATAAAAATGTCTGGAGATAATATCCTGATAAAAATACTGATAACGAGCACGCACTAAGCGAGTGGGCATAGAATTTAGATAAGACCACATACTTTCAAATTTAGTAATGTGGCCATTTTTGGTAAAGCGAGGAAGATCCTCAAAAGGTACTCTACTTCTGGGAGGTCAAGATTGCATAAGACTTTTATCTACTAAAACCGTGTCTGTGGTGTCCTTCGTTACATTAGGTGAGGCTCCAAAATCTCTTATTGAACGCACGGTTATTCCTCTACATTTTAGCTAAATGCATCTCAAAAGCGAAGTTCTCTGTAGTACTCTCGCTGATCTGCAGCAAGTACGAAACCACATCGCATTTCCTGTCGCACAGGTTCCCTAATTAAGCGACAAGGGCCCCATCATCCCCACCTATAAGTAGGTATACCGTTTTGGTCGCTTTTCATGACAGACATGTCATTCTTCACATTTTTATTGCGAAAATGATAAGGATGATGATACAATTTCCGCCAAACACAATCGGCTCGCTGAATCGAAGCGAACTCATGCGACTCAGAAAGACGGAAACCAAGTTCAATTGATAAAAGAGGAAACAATAAACTCCTATCACCTTTTTTTGTCGTAGACTTTTCCTTTGTTAATAGAATTCAAACTCAAATGTCGACAAATGGATAACAGTTTATAATACATAAACTTAACTACGATAATTACAAAAAGTCAAGTGGATACTACATGAAATCCAAGGTGCAAACATACCAAACCTAATGTCTCAAATCTACTAGAGTCCTGCGGTGCCTGTCTTGTGCCTTTTAGAGCTTTCCCAGGAATCACCTACCGAACGCACCGGTATTTTTCATCAAGCAGGAAGAGTAAAAATTTGCCTAGCACCCCCATGGTTAACACGAAACTACTACGCCATATCTCTATTAGTTGCTTACTACGACAGGTGGGTCTCATCTTAGTCCTATTTTTATTTGCCTGTGACTAAAGGGGTTAGGTACTGTAACACCATGTAGACCTTAGTAACTACATTGTAATAAAGGAATAACAAGGATGTTACTTACATTGTATAACGGCGGCGCAGAAATTTGCGACGCGAGCTCGTGAATGCGCGCCCGCGCAGCTTCTTCCTCGGGACTTAGCGCTTCTCCCACGCGGCCTAGCACCTCCTGACGCGCGATCAGCTATAAAAAAATTAATCAGGTTTTAATTCTATATCCCCGAATGACTATAAAAGATTTTCACCCTGCAAATTACTAAATTCAATAGTGTCTAAGGTGGCTTGTCTCATTGTAGGTCCCTGGAATGATTTCTTGGGTAAATGTTGTTAAGTATGCGTGATACGAGTTTTATCGAACATGCTAAGCTACCTTCCTTTTTTATATTATAAATCTGCCGCCGTAACGACATTTGTGTTCCCATTAACAACATGAGTATTCTTGGTAAGAAAGCTTAACAACGTCTTTTTCACTTATTAACAAGTGAAATTGAGGTAAAGTAAAGATAAAAACAAACTACATTACAGATGACTAAAACATGAACACTAACCTGTAGCAGCATATGGCGCAGCGCATGCTGTCGAGCAGCGAGCTGTGCTAGGCTGGCGGCTGCTGCGGCCCGGCGCGTACGCAGCTCGTCCAGCGTCTCCCCTGCACGCCGAAGCCAGCTCGCTTGCAGTGCCGCTTGCTCAGCTTGACACCTCGCGCGATTCTTTATCTGTTCAACAAGTGTGTAAAAGTTAATAAGCATATTAAATATACCGACTATATGCTAGTATTCCATAAATTACTCTTATCTATATATTATATTAAGTAACCACTGATTTTCAATAGCCGAGGGTACCTTAATTAAATGAATAAAAAAATTATATTGTCTTTAAAAAAATACTGAGTATAATTAATATATTTTTTACTCCTGTAACAGCTGTAGTCCAAATCTCCAAAATGCGATATTTTCACCCTGGAGACCTTATTTATATAATAATATCAAAATGAATATATAATAAAATCAAATTATTTAACTCGACAAGCCCCAATGTATCATAGTTTGCACGAATATGGCTGTGAAAATTACCTCCGTAAATCCAATGATTGGCACAGGAATATAATTATCTGGATCAGGATTATCAGCCTGTGCTTGTTTCCACAGCCGCATGTCCATACCTGGAATAAAATTTGTAAATGTATAAACATTTTATAATACATGATTAAGTAACAACAAAGCTACAGAATTCAGGATGTTTTGTAATAATATACAACTTTAAAATCAATAACTATATTTGATATCTGTGATACATATATAATCTATCACTTAAAAAATTATTATTATCATTAATATGGGCGACTAAAGTAAAGCATTGTTGATACTGTTACAGCGCGAGATTATGTTTTGAGGATGTATTTACAAGAGACCTAATCAGCAGGAAATGTTCATGTGATGAAATAATTGTAGTAATATGTTTAACAAATTGGTTAAAACTACACCCTTATTGCTGCACATATAATTACACTAAATATTGATAAACAGAGTTACTGACCTGGTGGTGGTGTTTGTAGATATTGATCAAGCATTTGAGGTGTTGGCTTGGTGGCTGGAGTAACTGTACAGCAACCTGATGACGTAAGAGAATTACGCACATTTGCACTATTTAAAAAGTTAGCTAATTCCGTCGCAGAAATGTGTGCTCCTCCAGCATTTTTGTCCACAACATATATCACCACCTAAAACGTAAATTTTTGCTGATTGGCATAGAACTTCGAGGTAGGTACCACTGCAGTAACTATTTCAGCTGCAAAACAGTAGTAAACACGAAAGTTTTTTACAGTGTTAATGTAACTTGACATGCCTTCTTAAGCTGACAATCAGGATATGGTATAATGTTTATAAGCAACAAGTGTCTCATTGCAGTGGCCATGCATAATTCTCATTATCAGATAGTCCAGGGAGACTCATCACTTAATCAAAAAAAATGTATATATATAGATCCATAAAAATTGTATACCACATGTAGTCATAAAATTGTTAGTTAACTTTAACATACTATGTTAATTTTATAGAATATCTTCTCCTGTTTTGTAAGTTATCAACTTATATATTTAAAAGTATCAAAAAAACCAAAAAACACATTGATTACTATAAAATTTATCATACCTGGCTTTTGTTCTCTGAAACTAATTTTATTGATTCAATATTTACAGCTAAATTAGGTTTATTTCCAAGTATACTGATCAACATATTGATAAATGCTTGTTGGTTATTTCTGAAATAAAAAGGTATATGAGATTATTTAAAGCACTTTTTGATACATTATTGTAGTAAATTTATGTCAAAACTTACTTAATTTCTTGTTCAGATTTACTAAACAACATAGCAACATGACCATCTTTGTCTTCTTTGCCTGCTAATCTGGAGTAACCAACTGCTTTAAAACGACAGAGTGGATTTTGTTCATTTAGTTCCAATGCAGGGGCATTCCTGTTGTAATATGCTTGCCCTGTACGAAAGAAAAATCGTCTTTTTTTGCTCCATATTGATATTAGATTTGAATAAAAAAAAAAACAAAATAAAGATATTGTTTTTAAATATATATGAACAAAAATATGAAACAGTAATAAAATACAAATGTTCAAGAAAAATGTGTTTAAAAAAAGGTGGTGGATACAAAAAGCTGAGTACCACTAGGTGGAAGACATTGAGGCAGGCCTATATCCATCAGTGGATTTGTAAAGGCTGATGATGCTGATGAAAAAACCTAGTGAACAAGTGTATTCAAAATCTTTTACTTACCAACCCCCCATTGAGCCTGGAGAAGGTTCCATTTGGCCAGTACTTGATCTCGTTCATCCCCAAATACACAACAATTAAATACAGCAGCTACAAGTGCTTCATGGGCATTTGAAGGACCCTGTTGTTGTGGCTGTTGTTGTTGTTGTTGCTAAAAGAAAAAAAATTTAAAGTAAATTTTTAAATATTAATAATTAAAGACCATATTGACGACATAAAGTTGAACTTTTCAAATAGAGTCTAAAAGGATGATAATAGATAATAAACCATTTGTATTAAATCACCTGTTGTTGTTGTCCAAAAGTACTGGTAGTTCCTAACCCAGTACCAAAACCAAGAAATCCAGCAGTAGCTGGTTTGGTTCCAAAGGCTGAACCAAAGGTAGACCCTGAAGCAGCAGGTGTACCAAATGAACTTGATCCAAGTGTATTAGCACCAAATGTTGGGGCTGCACTACCAAATGGTGAAGTACCAGTACCAAAAGCAGTACCAGTACCAGTACCAAAAGTGTTTGTGCCAAATCCTGTCCCAAAACCTAAAAAATTCAATTTTAAATAATTCCATAGGATTTTAAACTTGTAAATATGAATTAAAACCCTAGTTAAAGAAGATACAATGAAATATTTAAAACATAATATTCATTGTCAGAGCAGGGGCATACTTAGAACTTTTGCCTCCCGGGGTGGTCTTCAGTTTGCCGCCCTTTCTATTATAAGTCAATCAAATAATGCTTTTTATAAATTAATAATAATAATACACAAAAATAAATTATTAAGTTATTTAATCAATATTAATCAATTGTAAAAATAAATATGAAATGAATTAGGTGCTTTTTACAACTATAAGTAAATATATAAAATGCCACCCAAAGGTAAGTGCCACCCGGTGTGGGCTGCACCCACTGTCCCCCCCTAGGTACGCCACTGTGTCAGAGGCAAATAAGTGTTTGCATTGTCCTATCCACATAGAAGATATGTATATATATATACACATAAATAAATATTGAGATATAAGTAGCAATAAATATGGTGCAAACAAATATGATTAGTTTATACATTGTAAGATGCCAATATATATTAATGATAGCTGAAGAAAGTTACAAAAAAATAAAGAGATATTTCATAATGACATTTATGCCCACAGCATTCACTTAGATTTACATATAACTACCCACCTGTTGTTGGTTTAACACCAGAACTTCCAAAACCCGTACTTCCAAATAAGGATGAACCAGTTCCAGCAGGAGTAGTTCCCAACTGGGTCCCAAATGGAGTAGCTAAAGCAATAAAATATCAATAGATATTAAATAATACTAGCATTTATTGCTAGCCATTTTAGTATTCACCATAAAAATGGTTTTATTTTTTTGTACTTTATTTTGTCATAACCGATCAATTCAACTATTGTTACTTACTAGCACTTTTGCAACATCAGTAATCTGATCTAATGAAATTAAAAAGTCAATGTTTATATTATAAAAATTAATTTCACAATTCAATGTAGTATAAAACAAATTTTACAATTTTCTTACTAACTAAAATTTAGTCAAGCCAATAACCTTAATTTATTTTAATATAATACTGTTAACTAAGAGTTATGTAAAAATTCAAGCTAATCAATAAAATACGTCAGGAATTTTCTTCACATAATAATACGAATTATGAATTATTAAAAAAAAAATTCTGTTTCTTGTTTTGTAAAATTATGTATGATAAATCATAACCTCTACTTCCATAAACTAACATGATAAATTGGTTTGACAGAGTTAAAAAAGTAAAATACATCTTAAAACAACCTGTACTTGCCGCAGTAGATCCAAATGCACCAAATCCAGACGACGAAGTAGATGTTCCAAATCCACCAAATCCTGCAGTACTTGTTGTAGCAGTATTTGTACTTCCAAAAGAAAATGCTGCTACAGAATTTAAAACGTTATTCTTATTTAAAACTTCAAAAGCAATGAAAACAATTCCAAAAATAACTGTTAACTGTAAAAACATTGAAATAAACACAACTTACGTTTAGCAGCACCGCCAAAAGGTGTACTTTGTGGTACAGTATTAGAACCAAAATTAAACGACATAATAATTGTTTATTAATTTATGTTCTTGTACAAAGATTTTGGTAAGTGGTTTATATAAAAATTTGTAACATAAACAATTTTAATTCATGAATAAATTTTTGCGAGGAATGCATCATTTGACAATGACATTTAATCCATAAATAATGCCTGCTATAATAAATGGAAACACAGTTTAATAACACCGGCTTTTGATATTCTAAAAACAAATTCTATCAATGATTACTACGAGTTATAAATTAGTGAATTATTAGAATTTCGTCCTAATGCATTTCTAACACATCAGTTATAAAACAAGCAATAATAAACATACATGAAATTTAAGCCAGAACAAAATGCTAAAATCTCATTAAAAATAATCAGAAGTTCTTTATTGAGAAAAACATTATTTGATGTTATGAATGAGCAAAGATATTAAATGTTCAACGTTGCCCCCAAAAATCTTTCATAATTTCACGACATGAGATATTTTGTGTTAAATAGTATTTTAAACATATGACAATTTTATTTCTTATTTTCAAATTTTCATAATCTGTGACTGTACTCCAATTCTTAGTCTATGTTTTTGACTTATAATTCTGTGCAGAGGCTCTGCGTGCAGTACATAACTGAAGTAAAAATCCCAGGAATTTATTCTAAAATTATACTTTTTTCATAAATTATTTTCAATTTAAGTGGAAAAATGTCTGATTGGGATACTGTTACCATTCTCCGAAAGAAACCACCTAAGGCTTCTGCTTTAAAAACTGAACAAGCTGTAAATGCCGCACGCCGTCAAGGTTTACCAGTCGACACGCAACAAAAATATGGTGCAGGGACTAATAAACAACATGTAACAACAAAAAACACTGCTAAGTTAGACAGAGAAACAGAAGAATTACGCCATGAAAAGGTACCTCTTGATTTAGGAAAACTCATTATGCAAGGAAGACAAGCAAAAGGTATGAGTCAAAAAGATTTGGCAACAAAAATATGTGAAAAACCTCAAATTGTAAATGATTATGAAGCTGGTCGTGGAATTCCAAATAACGTAGTACTAGGGAAAATTGAAAGAGCAATTGGAATAAAACTTCGAGGAAAAGAACGTGGCCAACCGCTACAGCCTCCTGGAGGAAAAAAATAACGGATTCCCTAGGAGGCGAAGACTTTACTCCGACTTGTTTATTGCATAATATTTATCTCATTTTGCTGTTGGATTACTATAAACTATTAGCAATGTCATGTTAAAAAAATGATGTAAGCATTTATTTTTCAGTGTTCTCTGGAATGTTCTCTGTAGAATGTTACCATCTTGAAAAAATGTTGATAAAGTTGTGTGAAATTTGGATGTGATATGCAATAAAGATAGTTATTTTTAAAAGGGAGTTTATTTATAAAATACTATGGCGTAATGAAGTAACCTAGGTTATGTTTGACCCATATTTTATGACTATTGTCACATAATTGTTAATAAAAAAATATTATTTTTAGTATTATTAAACTTGTCAGTAAAATATTGAGGTTTTTTAAATAACCAGTAGTAATTTAACAACGGGGTAGGTTAGGATATAAGGTAGCGTATAACTCACGGAACTTAAATCAATCTCACCTGCTCCCCCCCTTGTCTTGGGAGAGGGGCTTTAGTAACCGTGACTTTGTCACCCACGGTGTTACGAAGAGGAACCTATCGGCCGGACGAGGACGCCACACCGAGCCCAAGCACGACTAGCTGCGGCACTCGCTCGCCTCGGATATGTGCCTTTTTGTTTCCATGACTCTGCCGTACAGCGACGACGAGGAACATCGTGGAGGTTTTAGTCGTTGCAAGTCTGACATAACCTGTCTTTACCCCCGCGACGACATTTCCTTCACGTAAAAATAAAAACCTCACCTGCTCGTTATGCTCCCTATTAATCAGCAAACGAGGGTATAATTCTCCACCTACTAGCATTGGGCCAGCGCGGTAGGAAATGGCCCAAATTTCTCCATTGTTGAAGGAAGCCTATATTCAGCAATGGACGTATGTCGGCTGATGACGAACTTAAGAACTATATCACTGAAACATACTACATCGACAAAAATACATAGGTTGGTGTATGAATATAAGTTTTGTTTTTGCGACGCTCATTATTCGGGATTAAATTAAATTTTAAAGTAAGTCGTGGGTAAAATGCATTATTTACTATATTTTAAAATAACCGTTACACTTATAACAATTAGTCATTCGTACTGATTCACCATGATTAGTATCTAGTTAATTTACTGACGTAGTTAACATGTCGCATTTATGGAAAGTTTGTCATGGTTTTTAAAAATTATTTTCCCTAATATTTTTTAATTAAACCATTACCTCAATTACTTCTCGTAAAATAATTTGGACCTAAATTATATTAAAAAATTACAATGGTATTATTAGTGAATTACTAATGAGCACCCTTCCGTCAAGTATTATTTCATTCACATGTAATTTATATTCTGTATTGTCTATGTTATTCTAGATTACAGCATAAATCCGTAATTAGTATTTTTATAAGCAGAGTAGTAAGTACTACCATAATGAATGAATTAAAACTAGTATTTATATAAAATATATATCTCAAATTATTTGTTACTGTGTGCTCTTAACATTTTCATGAAATTGCTTATCCATCCCCAATATTAAATAAGTGTTAAAATATTTAATTTGTGGAAAAAACTTTTTAATTTTGTGGGTTAATGTTTATATCTAGACGTAAAATATCTATGACCTGAACAATGAAATTATACAATTAAATAGATTTTTTATTATGTAATGTATATCGCTTTAACTAATGTTTACAAAATAATAACACAGTACAAGAAAAAGATTAGTAAAGACCGTGAGGAACACAGAGAATCTTTCTTGAGTAACTAAAAATGAATGATTCTGTCTCTGATTCTGAAGAGGAAATTCTGGTTTATGCAGAGTTTAAAGATTCTGTAAATATAGAAAAATATAAAAACTTTCATGTCTTAGGAATCGATAGAAAAACTCCGATAATACAATTGGATGATACATTCTTCACTGGTAACTACATTATTTATTAAATTATATCATACTGTCTTCAAAATTCACATTTTAATATATCTAACTTACATATATGATTATTTCAAAATAGATTTATAAAGATAGCTTTTATTATTTTATTTAAGTGTTGTAGAATAGGTATTTACAAAATTCGAATTAAAAATAAGCAGTCTCATCCAGTACAAATTACACTGATTCCTTACAAATTCTTTTCAAAAAAGCTAAGATTTGGTTGTAAATTCAATATTTATTTAATTTTGTAGGAACCTTTGAGAATCCACTAGGAACATACCTATTTTTTGAAGAAGATCCTTCTCCACTTTGTGCAGATCCTTTATTTGATAAATTACCCGAAAAGAATTTAAAGTATTTGTATAAAACCACTAAACTCTTATCAATGGAACATACATATGTTGCACCTAAGGAGGGAATGGGTAAGGGAAATGAACATTTGATCAAACTTTTTTAGTAAAAAATCATAATGCTTTATCGTCATTTTTTCACTTCAAGTGAAAGTTTGTTTTCCAGATTGTAATGCACAAAGTCAATTGCAAAAATCACAGCCAGTTGATAACATAGAACCAGTATCTTTCAGCACTTTACAAGAAGCTTTAGATACTTTTCAAAAAGACAGAGAAGAAAATGATGAAAGTAATAATAAATCTGAAAACAATACATAAAGAGTGTCATTTTTATTAATAGTGTTTTGAATAAAAGGTATGTTGTTAATTTCTTTACAAGATTATTTTTTTTTGTATTTACTAGATTCATTTTGTTTTTAATATTGTAAAAGTTTAGTACAGGATCTTAATTATTTTTTCATAAAATAACTAAAAATAGTTCATTGTATCCTGCCTGTATGTTGTAATTAAAATTACTCAGAACTGCAGGCATTAGATCCTTTGATATGAATATATATATACCTATATACCTTCCAAAGTTTACATATATGCTGGTGGTCAATACAACTTTATGGAAGGCTAACTGCATAATTACAAGAAACATAACAAAACTACAACTTAGATGTACTAATTTGTAGTTTTGTTACACAATTCACTATTATGGATATATAGAGAATTTTAAATTGGTTTTAACAATATAAAATAAAAATCAACACTTGAAATTTGTTTTAGAATGAAGACTACTATTAAGATGATCTTGATATTGAATCTTATTTTTTTTAAGATTGAAAGTTTTTATTTGATTATTAGGGCTTTAAATATCCATATTTTTTATTGACTGGAAAGAAATAATACAGTGAGAATTCTAAGAAATTAAAAAAAGAAGCCATAAATTCATCAAAGTCACATTCTCTATATAAATAAAAAATAATTGTCTGATTATAGAACATAAATACATTGATATAGATTATTAATAAGTTTATACAGACCTCTAGATCGTTTTTCATACTGGCATTTCTGTGTTATTTTAACTGGATACAATACAAAAGTGCCCTTATTGAACCCTTAAAAAAGTAGTTTTTTTTAGTCTAGTTTTCTATCCATTTGACTCCAGCTACCTATATTCTTAAAAAATATATATTATTACTATATTCATGAGCAGATCATTCATGTCAGCAGGTCCATTCTGTTTGTTTGAAATAAATTAATATGAAGAACCTGAATATAGATATGTTTTTTAAGTTTGAAAGTTGAGTGAATTACCTCCTTGAATTTCTCACTATGAAAGTTATAATAGTAAACACTGGAAAAAAAATAGGTCGGTCTTGCCATTTGCCACCGTTGGTTATCTAACAATTGGTATTAAACGCTTCCGCCACGGCGAAGCACAAATCTGTTGGAAGGGGGTTTCCCCAAACTTACTCATTACTTTGACGTCGGTCAGTATGTTTTAGAACAGAACTCCGTCTGCCAGTGAATATTTTGCAGTGTTTCAATTTAGAACCTTTTTTCTACTTAATACAAATAATGTAAGTGATTTTTATTGAAAAAATTACAATTTGTGATTTCTGTATAGCCAACTACATTTACGAGTTCGTGTATTGACTAAGTCATAAACACCTAGACTTTAAAATCTGTAAAAATACGTTCCTGAAATAATAAATGAATTAAAAAGTTGTTGAATAAGACAAAAATCAAATAGTGTTTATATTTTAATAATACCAATTTAAACAATAATGTTGTAAAGATCAATTTCTTCATTCATAATCTCTCTTATGTTTCAGAGTTATAATGCATAAATGTAGAATTATGGATAAAAGACATTTAACAATGGAAGAGGCTTTCCACATTGTTAATCGCCACTTCATTAGGTTAAAGGCAAGCGAAAAAAAATGTAACAATTTCATATTACATTCGATTTTAAGGAATGTTATTAATAAAATGCGGGCTTGTGATAAATTATTTGATAGCATGAATCCAAGACTTGATTATTTGGGCAGTTATTACGACGGTTTGCGAGTCGGTGAGCCGACTGAATACGATATTAATATTATCCTACGTATTCCAGTTAATGAGAATAAAATTATTTTGGATGCCAGTGAGTCGCAGTATGACCACACTAGCATAATAATGCCATCAGAGTTTAGACGATTAGCAATTACACCGGCTACAGCCACCAAAGGGTTTACAAAAACTTTACTGTGGTGCGACAGTGACCATCGAATTTCTGTTACAAAATTTGGTTCATGGATACAAAGTGTCGTAGATACCACTTTAAATACATTGCCTTTGAAAAATGGAAAAAGAATTATCAATATAAATAGTACTTGTTACTTCATCGAAACTAGAAGGTCTGGTCCAGCAAACACGTTAACTATAATAAAAGAAAATGGCAACGTTATAGACGTAGATCTAGTGCCAACTTTTGCCTTCAATTTGCCAAAGAGGCCTATTAATTCACCAATTACGTTTAAGAAAGTGAATTCTACTAATATAACACAGTATTTCGTTGTCCCAAAACCAACACAAAATGATTTTAGTTGGCGTTTAACATTTCCATTTCAGGAGAGGTATCTCATTAGAGGTAAAAATAATTTAAAAAGTACTATAAGACTTTTGAAACATTTGCGAGATGTTCAAGGATTTAAAAGGTTATGTAGTTATCATATTAAAACCTTATGTTTATGGGAAACTGGACCGGATAAAGAGAAAATGTGGAGAAATAAATCGCTAACATATTTATTTTTGCATATGTTAAAAAAGCTTAGAGATTGTCTTATTAAAGCAGAAATAAGAAATTATTGGTGTTCCGAACATAATCTACTTGAGAAATTAAAAAAAGACACTTGCCTTAACTGGGGAAACAGATTGACTTGTATAATCAATAATTTAGAAAAAAACGGAAAAAGTAATGCTTATATTATCCATGACTATTTAATACAAAATTGTGAACATTAGTAACGAATTTATTTAAACCTAATTGTATTGTGTTAAACGTAAAAACCGTGAACTCGGATGTTTTGTATGAATAAATATGTATTTGAAATGTTAATTTTCCTATTTTATTTGTACTATATTTTTACTAACAAAATTATTTACTTAAAAAAATACATAATTTATAAGTATTATAAGTGTTCGAACGCCAATACTAATACAATAAAAATTAGCCTGGAATACTATGTAGTCTTTAATGACAACTTTGAGTTAGATGATTATAGTTTATGTGTAACACACATTCAAATAAATGCATTATTAATTTCACAAGATATAGTTCTTACTGAAGCACAATTTTTTTCACATGAACCGTAAATTTCATAACAAAAATTAAATCATCTATAATAAGGATGTAAGCAGTATGAAATCTTTTATTTGTGTTTTGCAACTATTATTTATGTACCGATTTAAATTTATTACTTAGATATTAAAAAATTGTGGTTAGTAGGTGATATGAAATATCTATTATAAAAATTCACTTATGGTATTGGATAGAACCAAAAACTAAATAAATGCAAATTTCATTGGTAAATAATATAACAACCGATGCTGCAAGAGTATGTAGTGTCGTAATGAAACAATTAAAAAACATTTATTCCGGAATCAAGACCCACAGTGAAATGAGCCACAGTGAACCACGAATAAATTTAATTATGTTTTATTATAATTACAATTATTAATATTAAAAAAATTCGATTCCTCTTAATAACTGCGAATGAAGTTTTGCTAAAAATTTATTTAGACGTGGTTAATATTTTAACTGCAGTCTTATACAAATCAATAGTAAATTGTTATCAATTGTTGCATTTTGTTAGTTTATCTCAGTTACGAAAGAAAATGTATTAGAAGAAGATAGTATATTTATTGAATTTTAAACACGTTTATACCATGGCAACACTTTATAATCTATTGAAACAAAATTGTCCAATCCGCCATTTTATTTGTATCGCCATTTCATTTATTCCGTGAGATGGAGAATTGAAGATTTCAAAGTGAGATAGAAAGATAATTTAAATTGTTTTATGTTGCTTTTCTGTTCAATTTATAGAAAATCTTGTAGTAGACAAATTATACAAAGGTGAGACAGGGTTAGATGGGAAGAGTTGACTGTGTAATATGTTCGCGTACTTCTGTAATGTCGGCGTTTTGTTTGTCAAATGCAGTAGTGAATATAACAATGGCGTCAGTCGCTTACTTGAAGCGCGTCTATAGATAGTCCGTCATCCTTTTCTTACATATATCGACGCTGTTTCACAGAGACTCTGCTTTCAATGATCTTTTACGAGTAGAGTAGACTGATAAGAAATATTCCCCGTTACCTTCGCACTTTATGTTTTGGAGTTTCTCTTTCTTATGAACAATTAGCCGCGCTTTTAAATTTTTAGTAAACATGTTTAGGTATTTTTTTCAAATATTGATATAAAATTACTTTATTAATTTAATAACAAATAACTTTTTAGGATTTTTGAGTAGGATAAAATTTCGTGTAATGAGATTATAACAGAAGATGTTCACGACAAATAATGTTCAAGCCGGCAGCGTGCCGACTTTGCAATATCAAGAACATCCAACACAAAAATCGCAGGGAAAAAATATTGAAAATGTACAACAAAAGAACACACAACAAACGCAACAGACCCAACAACAGGTATCGTTACTGCGAGGCATTATTACTTTCATTAATTATTTTTAGTGCATTGAAACTTTTTAACGCAAAATTTATTTAAGTAAACATTACAATATTTAAATGATTTTCTGTAGAAAATTTATTACTATCGAAAGATTGTTCACTTTTATGATAAAAAAAAATTCTTTAAATATATAATATTCGTTGGTTTCCAGGAATTTCCCACATTTTGTTACACAACTAATGTCAATATGATAGGAAAAATTGGTACAGGTACAACAAACAGTACTGGGGGAGTCACAGGTGGTGTAAACATAGCACAACTAACAACAAGTGATGATAAAACTTGCTACATAGCTCAACCATTCTCTTATAACTATGCGTTAGTAAACCAAATGCAAATTGCACCTAATGGAATACAGAATACTATATCAAATATTAGTTTTAAATGTGATGTTTGTGGTTTGATGTTTGGACATTTAACTCTACTTAATGCTCATAAAAGAATACATGCACAGGACACAGGTATGATTTGTTTATTATATAGTTTTTTTTTAATTTCACTGAAATCATAATAGTATTAATAATTTAATCATAATTCTAGTTATTTATAAACTATTTATTTAATGTTGCATCAGTTGCTACTCTTATACCTACCTACAAGATCTCTTACCTCCCAGGGTTAACTGGCAGGGAATGCTTTTATAGCATTTAGTCTGCTGTGTACGTTAACAGTGAACCGCAGAAATAAAAAAATAAATAATTTTATTTATTTATATAAAACTTGGCCTTTAATTGAAAAATAAAGCTGAGTATGCTGTAAAGCTGGGTTGTTTAAAAATAATTTACTTCCATAAGCTGTTCCTACAGGGCTAAATATATGTATAATTTTAATGTTACAGATAACAACATAACAGTGGTAGCAACAGGTGTGAGTACAGCAAATGAAGTGACAATGCCACCACATATTCAAATTCTCTCATCGGATCCGACGGAACAACACCATGTACAGATTCAAGATAGTAAGCAGGTTCCATGATAACATAAAGACCTTTCTCTGTATAAGACTGATGCTATGGTTTATTTTAAATGTTTATATTTTTTATATATGTGCATAAGAAATATGAGCAGAAAAAATTGTTGATTTATGAAATAACTTTTATGCTTATTAATAGTTCTTACACAATTCTTTACCATTACTCTATTAAGAATGAGCCTTAGTGTGCAATATCTGTGGGTATAGATTTTTGTAAGAGTCAATTTTTAGCGAGTTACTTCGGAGCTTGATGAAGCAATGTGAAAAAATTCACTGGCTGTTAATATCAATATAAATCTTGTATTGTTTCCTATTTTTTCATTTGTTGAGAGAAATATTAGCAGTGTCATTCACATGTTAAGACATAATTTGGAATAATACATAGGAAAATTTATAATTTTAGCAAAACCAGTCGTAATTGATAAGGTTCAGAAGTGTATTACATGTGGTGGGTCTATAAATGCTAATCCCAAGAGAAAAGGTCCTAAACTCATAAGGTGTGAAAATTGCATTGCCCAAGACTCAGTGGATCAGCAGAGAAATAGTCAAAGTGAGATTGTTTTCTTATTTACATAAAATATTATAGGTTTGTAAATTATTTATAACCAAAACTGGGCTTATATTTATCATGATTAAGTCTAATGAATAAATTTATTTTTATGTATGCCAATAACAAAAATACCATTTAATTTTGTACCACGTTTTTTGCCATTTATGTACAACGTTTTTTGATATTTCAAATAAGTTTTTAAAGAAAAAAAGACTATGCTAGACGACGAGACGAATATCCACCTGATGGTAAGTGATTTCTAACAAGAATGCGGCGATACTAGAAGGGTAATAACGTCACGTACTTGTGTTCTAGAATCATAAAATGATAATTATCATTACACCAGAAACTTCACTTGCTACACCCCTCTTTGTACTGGGAAACGTTTCTCCTCTATCGTTTGGCGGCAGAAATAGACCAAAATCCAAAAATCAAATCATTAGAATTTTGTAGTTTTCAAAAAGTTTTTTATTATTTATTCAAACTTATACCAATTTGCAAGATGCATCTCTTAGTAAATATTAAACATAACGTTTTGATAATATTTATTTTATGTATATAGTGTAATATATTATTTAGTGAATACTACACAAATACTGGTGGCGACGGATGAAAATGTTAAATTTGAAGTAAGTGGTGTGAACACTGTTCAAGCTGCCTCAGACTCTCTGACAACAACACAAATTAACCATCAACAGCAGCAGCCACAGAAACCATGTAAGTAGTTAATCCTTTTTACAAAATATTTCACAAATAGAACTGTTCCGTCTTCGTCAAAGAACGCCAATGTGCATCCTGTGCCGAAAAAGGGCGACAGATTAGACCCGACGAATTAGAGGCCCATCACTATAACCTCTCTTCTCTCAAAGGTAATGGGGCGTATAATTAATACACAGCTCCAGAGATATCTAAAAGAGCACAACATAATCAGCATTACCGACAGTACGATTTCCGAAACGGTCGCTCTACCGGTGACCTTGCACATCTCACACACCGTGGGGCACAAGCCATTGACAGTCAAGGTGAGGCATTGGACGTTGGCCTTGATGTAGCGTGTGTGAGGTCTGGCACCGCAGTCTTCTTTCGAAGCTCCTATCTTACGGACTCCGAGAGCTTATGCCGATGGATCGCTAGCTGTCTGTCAGGCAGATCAATAAGAGCCGTCTTGGACGGCATTTGCTTGGAATGCAAGGATATTAATACTGGTCTCCCACAAGGCTCGGTGTTGACGCCAACGCTGTTTCTGCTGCATATCAATGACATGCTGTCCATAGACGGAATTCATTGTTGACAGTACTCTTAACGCTCTTTATGAGGGCTCGTATGGCAACTCTCGCGACTTTGTCAGAGAAAATCGGGAGAAACTTGTGTCCGAAATCGAACGCATACTTGTACGAGTTTCCGATTGAGGACGACTAAATCTTGTTGAGTTTAAATCCCATAAAAAGACACAAGTTTGCGCATTCACCGCAAAAAAAACTCCATTCACTGTGGCTCCTTTGTTCCAGAACACTCCCTTAACCATCTCAAAAAGCATTGGAATCCTAGTAGTTAACATGTCCAGTGAAGTTCAGTACCAGAGTCATCTAGAGGACAAAGTTAGGTTAGCCTTAAGAAAGATTGGTGTGCTCAACAGAGCGAAGTGGTACTTTACGGGGAGGCAAAGACTTCTTCTCTATATAAAGCTTAAGTGAGGCCTCACCTGCAGTACTGCTCGCACCTGTGGGCGGGATCACCTAAATACCAACTTAGTCCTCTCGACTCGGTACAGAGGAGAGCTCCAAGAATCGTTAACAATTCTATGCTTACAGACGATCTCGAAGACCTGAACCGCAGGCGCGATTTCACTGCCCTATGCGTTTTCTGTCGTCAGTATAATGGGATGTGTTCTTAAGAACTTTTTGATCTGATGCCCACGGTCACATTCCACCATCGCCTTCGCCATCAGCAGGGAGTTAATCCTAATACTCTAAAACCGCAATGGTCACGTACGGTACGGTTTCAAAGAAATTTCCTCCTAAAAACCATCAATTTATGGAATGAACTCCCTGCCGAGGTTTTCCCAATGAGCTACAAAATTGAGTCGTTCAAAAAGGGTGTGATAAGGTTCCTCCGAGGTCGGCAATGCGCTAGTGGTGCCTCCGGTGCTGCAGGCGTCTATAGGGCTACGGTAAATGTTTAGGCAGAGCGTATGCTTGTTTGCCACCTTAGTGGTATAAAAAAAGATATCTTTTTCTTTTTTTTAGACTAGACTAGACTACTAGAAACTTCAAAAGTATTTTAACCAAAATTATTAACAAGTAAAAATGACTTCCGTGTTATTGGCAATGAAGTATAAGACATATCTGTGAACCATAGAGAGGAAAACAGCAATATTATAATTACTATAATTTACTTGACCTTAGTGACATATATAATACTAACATTAATAACCTAATTGATTAGTCTGTTTTCTTACATTATTTGTATGAATACATTATCTTTTTCAGTGCCTGGACATCATCCAGTTAAAAAAAGAACATTGGCTTCTGTCACAAAATGTCAAAACTGTAATGGTTCAGGTATAATATTCATAGGAGGTAACAAGAATAAACACAACCAACCAGATATGGATAAACGTTTTCACTGTAATATATGTGGTGGATCATTCTCAAGATACTCATCACTCTGGTCTCATAAAAAGCTACATTCCGGAGAAAAAAATTTCAAATGTGGTATATGCGGAATAGCATTTGCTAAAGCAGTTTATCTTAAAAATCATTCTAGGATACACACAGGAGAAAAACCCTACAGGTCGGTATTTTTATTGTATTTCAGTTTACTGATAGTAGATGTTTGTTGCTTAAAACCATCTAGTACTTATCATATCAGTATAGTGTCTATATCTACCTCCTAACAGTAATGGGTAAGCATCAGTATGTTCCGCTTCAATAGCCTATAAAATTGCTTTGGTATCATGGATATCTTATTGTTTAGGCTAATTAATAAAACGTAGTTTATCATCCTGACTAGTGCCACATTGTTATGCATCTATTATCAAGTGAACATTTTGACTGCTTCATCACTTAATAATAAAAAAAATCTTTGTTATGATTAAAATTGTGAATACACATTTTGTATTTAAGTAACTCTGTGTTATATATTAGTAATTAAAATTGAAATTACTTAAGCTAATTTGAAAGACACATATGTAGCAACTTCATGTAATATATGTAAGAAATAAATGAAATCAACTCAATAAAATTAACAAAATTATATTTTATTAAACTTTGTAACATATTAAAAATATTTATTAGATATTAAATTATTTCTGTAGAAAAATTAACTCTGCTGTATATTTTTATTATCGTAAACTGAAGGAATATTCACTGCTGATACTGAGATGATCAAATAGGCATCAATGCTACCCTATGTTATTGATATATACTAATTAACAAAAAGTATGGTATATTTTTACACTAAATTATTTGCAGATGCAGTACATGTGGTATGCAGTTTTCTCAGTCTCCACATTTAAAAAATCACGAAAGAACACATTCGGGGGAAAAACCTTATGTTTGTGAGGTAAGTTATTAAATGATTTCTTTTTGTTTAATTTTCTTTTCTTATTGTTTATATTATTTTTAAATGTAACATAAACACCATTTTCAAAATGTAACATCTAACACTTTGTGTTCTGTATCTCTCTTATTTATTTTTCTGTTTTGTGTGTGTGCAAAAGAAGTGTAATGTCATATATATTTATACATAAAGAAGTGTATGCATTAAAAATCTAATTGTCTAGAAATTTCCTTTTCAGGTTTGTGATAAAGGTTTCGCGCGTCACGCAACTTTGTGGAATCATCGTCGTATTCACACTGGGGAGAAACCATACAAGTATGGCTTATATTTAAATTACGTTTGTTTAATTCAATTATTTATCTTAATACAACATGAATATTTAACAGTATGATCTTTTCTGAAGATTTAAAATAATATTTCATTGCTTCTCTGGAACAAAAGTTAATAGAGATCATTTTAGTATAATGAACAAAATCACAAATGTTTTAAAATAAAAATTTTTAGGTCCTTTTTGATATTGTCATTATATATTGTATAATATTTTGTTACAGGTCAATAGTCTAGTTGCATTATAATATTTAATTATTGTTTAGGTTATTCTAGTTGATAAATACATGATTTCTTTACTTTCCTTTGTGTTAACAGATTTTTGTATTTAATGGAATAATTTATTGTAAAGGTGCGAAACCTGCGGTTCAGCGTTTAGCCAAGCGGCTCATCTAAAGAATCATGCTAAAGTCCATTCCGGCGAAAAGCCATTTAAGTGCGATATCTGTACCGCTGCCTTTGCAGACCGATTTGCGCTTAAGAGGCATAGGGGCATTCACGATAAGTACGGTAAGTGAAAGTTGCAATCCAGAGGTTGTGAGTGAATTTATAATCAAGTGAAAACCTTGCATGAAATATAAGAATCAAAAGTTGTTTTAATTTTAACTAATGTTTAGTGTCTAAACTACAAAGTTTTGAGATGTCGGAGAAAAATCTATTTGTACATACTTAGAAAAACATTGAAAAAATATTGCCTATATTTGTACAGGTCAAACAGCTCCATTGCCTTCAAGGGTGCAACTAAATCAACAGGAGCAACAGCAACAAGGAAGTCAGCAGCAGACCAGCGAGCAACAGACAATGCAGCCTACAGTTGAAATAGAAATCCGCCCAGATTAGACACTTTGAACTTAGTACTGATTTTAACTTTTCTATTGTAAAACGCTAAATAGTAACATTTAAGTTATATATAGAGAGAGATGTAAATAATTGTTGTTAAGGGTTCTTAAAAATGTTACTTAATTGTTAAATAACATGCGAATTAAATTGCAGCTGACACTGCCATTATATTTAATGTGTGAGTTTAGTGGGAGAGATAAAGTCAGAGGGAGAATTGAGATCAAATGGATTAAGTTGTTTTTTTTATCATTTCAGGGCATAATAGTATTATTTTTTTTTCACAACATGCTTTAATTTTATAGTCTTTGTGCATAATATCCAGATGCAAGGACTTTGTATAAATCAAGGCACAGGACACGTTTTCAGCAATTTTTTCTCTTTTTTGAGTCTTTACAATCATTTAACATTATCCATTTTTTTTCATAACTGTGTTTGTTAAATGGTAACAGCTATCATTAAACAATTTTTATATTATAATACTTTTACATTGAATTGGTTTTAGCTGTTGCCATATAATAAATCAGTGAAATATTAGGTAATATTCATGATCAGTAACTTCAGTAAGTAAGTTTTACTTACAAAACCTAAGATACTAGCCAACTGAATGACAGTGTTAAGTTCATTACTGCCTGAGGAATTTGCCACAGTTTTTGTATTAATTCCGGTGCAAACAATTAGCTGTTATACAAATATCTCAAATTTGTAAATAAATGAAGTGGGTGGTAACGCTAGGAGTCTAAATGTGATTTAGTATTTTAGCATATCTTATGACTTAGGATCTAAGTTATTTATAATGGATGGGTTGATATTACTAATTGTTTATTTATTTTTTCACAATTCTTTCAAATAATTACTTTTAACATGTGTTTAGTATTAAATATTTAGTAAGCACAACTCATCCAGAAGCATAGCTGGCTGCATCAAAGTGATGCATTTTGTAAGTTAGATGTAGAACTTTTGAATATAAAAATATATGATAGCAAATGCAGTTAAAAATGTGTTTTATTACATTATATATTAATATCAGATGGTCCTTAAGAAAGTTCTAGGTTTATGTAGTTTATAGGAATATTAACAGTATCCAAATTGTGTAGATTATGGCCAGTGGATATGTAAATTTCTACATTCTACATACTATTTCTAGTACTAAATAGAGGATTTATGTTTTTAAAGTTGTATAAAAAAAATACTGAGCATAAGTTACAATGAAGCCATAAAATGTCTAATTTTACTACCTTTTAACTAACCTTCCTTTTCACAGATCAGTGATCACAGGAAAACTTTTTATTTTTTATCTAAATTGTGTATTATTTATTGTAATACAATCTTGATCAGGACTGGGAGGTAATTATAGAGGTGAAAAAAAAAAATTAAATATTGCATGGTTTATTTTTACACTGTTAACATGGAGAACAAATGAAATTCATATTAAAATAAAATAAAAAAATAATAATGTAAATTATTCGTAAATCCAGTTCTCGGCAGCCGGTGTCCATCCGACAAGTTCCTTTTCCGTAAACCATAAAGCAATTTCTTTCTTAGCAGATTCAACGCTATCTGAGCCATGTATAATATTGCGACCAACCTGAATGCAGAGGTCGCCGCGAATAGTGCCGGGTTGAGAGTCGGCCGGATTTGTAGCACCCAACATTTGGCGTCCAGTTTTTACGACATTAAGTCCTTCCCATACCATTGGGACAACTGGACCAGAACTCATGTATTTCACTAGTCCAGGAAAGAATGGTCGGGATGACAAGTCGCTGTAATGATTTTGCAGAAGTTCTTCAGACGGCCACACGAATTTAAGAGCAACCAACTTAAATCCTTTTTTCTCAAATCGCTTGATAATTGTGCCAACGAGCCCACGTTGTACACCGTCTGGTTTAACCATAATGAAGGTTCTTTCACGTGGCTCAGCCATGATCTTCAATGAGTTTGAAGGTTAGAAGTATAGCGAAACGAATCTGCAGTATCAACGCGGTGTGTCGCTTAGGACAATCACAGATAAAGAGACAGAAAATTAAACTCAACCATGTAGGTCGATTATAGAGTAGAGTTGTCTATGAATATCAATAATACATACGTTAAAAATTGTTAATGTCATATTTCTTGTAATTTTGAAGCAATCTTCACGTTAAGTAACTTTAATGTATTTGCTAAAATAACAATAAAATATTTTCTTATTTTCCACAGCTAATTCTAAAAACTTACAAACACAGTAAAATAAAAAATTAACAGTTTTTAATTTCTTAAACATCTTTACTCGTTTTACATTCTTTTAGTCAAAATACCTGATTTTTAATTTTTTCTTGCATTGTTATAAGTGCTAAATAGAAAAATAAAAAAGCAGCTTTTGTTTAAAATCAAAATCATTATATGCACTATAACCATTAGATAACTTTTTATTAGTGAATATTAATAAGTTCTCGTTCAGCCGAGGTGGGGTTGCGGGGAAGTGGGAGTGCCGATGGAGTAATGCCGGCCGCTCTTCCTATCCTCTGCGCCATAATGGTTGGCGGCGGAGCCTAAGACCAGATCCATCTCAGGGAGCCGGAAGAGCTGCTCTGCTGGCTTCCATCTGCTGGCCTCTGGGTTACGGACTCGGGGGAGTTTGTTGCTCATACGACGAAAGGCCCTGAGGGGGCGCGTTGTGTGTTCCGACGAGTCCTACCGGAGGAGGGAAGGGGGAGATTTTTCTCCCCCCGAGGTGGAGCTGCGGAAGCTGCGAAGCGACGAGGTGAACATCGTGGAGGTTTTAGTCGGTGCAAGTCCGACATAACCTGTCTTTGCCCCTGTGAAGGAAGGTATACGAAGGCATTTCCTCTACGTTAATCAAAAATAAAAGGAAAATTAACACCTAATTCATCCAAAATTTAGAGCGATATTTTTAATTTATCTTATTCAGACCTGGATAAATGTGTTAAATATAAATGAATAGTGAAAATTGTGCAGTATTATTTAGTGGCGACCGGAGTCAATACAAAACGCGTATTAAAAAAAAACTCCTGCAGAAAATACGTATGCATTCAAATGTTTAGGACGATTACTTCTTTATTTGTTATTACTTAGAAATTATAGTAAACTTTTTATTACATAGATGATACTGTATCGTTACACTCGGTGATCAATATCTTAAAACTAATATCTTTTATTAATTAAATGTTGACGAACTAAAAAACAAACCAGTGGTAACTTCGCACAATATGCGTTCAAGCCCATTACTAACTGAACAAGTCTTATCGTAATTATAAACAAAATTTTACGAGCGCTTGTTCATTATGACTTCCGCAAACAATAAGACAATATTATTGTTTCTTCACAAAATAATGAGACGATATTCATCCGTTAAATTAAATTCATCAGTGTGATCATAACTATTACAAGTGCACAATGTTATCATGTTTTCAATTCAACGTTCATATAATTTTATATTGGGTTAGTTATTAGCTGTTATTAGATTTAACTTTTTGTCAACCCCATGAGGTATAAATTTTTAGAAAATGTTTTACGATAAATCTTAAAGGACCTAAACCAAGGGACGTAATAAAATTTATTTTATTTCTCATTAAACTTGGTTTAATGATTAGTATAATTATTGTAATTACGAGTCTTTGATAACAAACCAACATAAAAGATAATAAACTGTCCTGTCAGAGAATTTCTGTAATTATTTATTATTCGTAACTATAAACGCGAAATAGTTTGTTAATATTATTTTCATTTAATTATTCCACTATAGTATACAAAGCATTGTATCCCAGACCGTGACTAAGAAATTTGTATTTAAAGATCCTTATTTCACGTAACATTACATTAAAATTTACTTGGTAGAATGTGTTTGCATTTTAATGCATATATAAATATGTTATGGTGCCCTATATTTAATCAACTCTTAAGCTTCTTCTAATAATGGTTGAAAATCAAAAAGAGATCAATCTCTCCATTCGTTCATGTATACTTATTATATTTTTATAACAGCTATATGTTTCAATCGCGATAAAAGTTATTGGTCGGTTCTGAAGTCAACATGAAAACTTTCTAGGTACACGTTGCGTATTCCATGTCTGTAATGAACAGTCATGCATATTTTATGGATAATAGTGAAACAGATACTGAAGTTGCTAATTTGATGTCTGCTAAATCTTATGTCCCCAATGAACGAGATTTGCCAAAAACCACATTAATAAAAAATATAGGTGCGTAAAAAGTTTTTTCAAACCATACTTAAAAATAGTTACACATTAAAAATTTGTTTATATGTATTATTTATTTGTTTTTTTACTATATGTATATTTCAGAGAACGACGCTACCTACCTTCTATCCAAATTATCTGACGAACAGTTAATAAAATTGTTAAATGAACAACCTACAAAAAATGAATACTTTTTGAGTGATATCGTAAAAATTGCTGTAGGAAACTCTTTTAAAGAAGATAATAAAATTGCAAACGGGGGCCAGAATACAGTAAACAACAGATTTCGTACAATCGGAGGAAAAGACAAGGCACAGCCAGCTTACTTTAGACTTGAAAACAAAGAAATTGATCCGTTAAATGTAAAGAACCAAGCAAATTATGCAGCCTTGCAAAAATTAAATAATTTACTGTATAATAAACCTCAGAATGATGAAAAAAGTGAAGAAGATGAAGAAAAAAAGGAATTGCTTTTTGACGTGTTAGTGGCTCAACTCAAAACACTGTGTTGTAAAAGGTCCCAAAAAAAGAAGAGAAAGCAACAGTACAAATATTTAAATAATTTTCTACCAAAGCTTCCTGTATCAAAACCGTTTGTAAATGATTTGCAATCTTCACAATTCTCAAATGAGTACATGTTTCTAATAATAAACGAAGAAATAAGAAGCAATGGAAGTGAGGAACTTGTATCGGTTGATCCTGAAAGTCTAGAAAAAAACAGTAGTGTTTTATTACTTGGACCTATTACAACTCCTTTATCAGATAATCAACTGAAAATAGTTGTAAGTATTACATAAAATAAAAATTGACTCGCTGATTCTAACATTTCTGTTAAATAAATTGCAACTGTGTCTGCAGATGTCACGGATCTCCATCGAGTTATCTAAGCCAGAATATATTCAACTTCTGCAGCAACTATCCGAAGGTTCGCTTAGCAGTGCAAATGTAAACTTTCTCAAAAACGTTATGCCAGGTTCACAATCTAGACGTTACATCAAACCCCATAGATGCAATCATCAATCTAAGCTTGCAAGAATATACGGGGGCCCTAAATGGTTACTTTGCACTGGTTATTTAAATATTAATACGCCGAGTTTGTACGATTAGAATAAGTATAGAGGTAATTATATATTTTTAACCACTAATTATATTTTATGTATCTAAACGTTGTTAGTAGAGAATCTTTGAACTTTAACTACTTTAATGTCAACAATAACATTATTATTAAATAATTTACACTAATATTACGAAATTATAATATTTTTAATGTAAAACATGTTTCAGATATTGCTAGCACTTTGAGGGTTTTGACCATAACAAAAGTTTAAAAATTGTTTTAAAGAATTTAAAAGATCCTAGCTGGAAAAATTAAGAATCTAAATGCTTATACCTCTGATAAAACCTTTTAATAAACTTGTTAATTGTACTACAATGTACAGTTATAAAGAATTTTCCGTTTTATGATTCAGAGATACCTAATTTTAAAAGGAGCTCAGAATTTCAGACAATTTTTTTTTATCTCTGCATATAAAGTTGTTACTAATAGTTTGTTAGGTGCTAAATGGCTTTGACCGTCAGATTATTAACGTAGTTATTAAAATATAATAATCATTCACATAACATTTTATCGGTATTATCGTTACCTTATGTTACTTGTCTTTCGCTTTGTCTTAAAATCCAATATTAATGTATATTATTGATAATAATCATGTTAAATGCGTTATTTACATAATTCTTTTTCAAAACCTGTTAATCTCATACATGGTGCTGATAAGTATCGTTAAAAATATAATTCTAAATAATTTGGAATTTGGTTACATAAAACCACCTTCTTTATTACACGTGTTTCGTACTTGCAAAGCTCAACATCAGAACGCACTTTTTTCTTTATTTTACGTAGAGAAAAAACAGGCAAAAACAGGTTATGTCGGACTCGCACCGACTAAAACCTCCACGATGTCCACCTGGTCGCTGTACGGCGGGGTCACGGGAACAGAAAGACTTCCGCGACCCCGCCAGCGCCGGCCGCCGAAGCAGCCCCACCTCGGAGGGAGTTAAACTCCCCACTCCCTCCTCCGGTAGGGCACGCCGTAACACACGTCACACCCCCCTTTGGGCCTTTCGTAGTATGGGCAACAGACTCCCCCGAGTCCGTCACCCAAAGGCCATGGGAGCCGGCGGAGAAAGTTCTACCCGCTCCCTGCGGCGGATCTGGTGTTTGGCTCCGCCGACAACCATTGTGTGGCCGCGGAAGATGGGGAGAGCGGCCGGCGTTACACCGGCGCTGCTACCTCTTCCCCGCAGCCCCGCCTCGGCTGCAGTCGGCTGTGGGCGCGGCGCTAAAAGCACCGCACCCTTGCCTCCCGTAGCTCCCTGGCCACCCCAAGGCGAGCGAGTGCCGCAGCTCTCAAGCTCGCGTCATGGGATGGCCACCGTGGCCGGCCCTACTCCTCGGGCCAGCCGGTAGGTTCCTCTTCGCTTCACCGCGGGCGACGACCCCGCGGTTACTAGAGCCCCTCCTCCACGACAAGGCGGGAACCAGTTCGAGGGGATCAGGACGCACTGGATTATGTTTATTTAAATACCGGGGCAAGAAAGCAAGTAACAAAACAATTAAATTACTAGTTCAAGATGAATAAATAATTTTCCTGTTTTAATTATGATTCATGTAAAACAGGATGCTAAAAGTTTTTTAATATTAATTGTTTTCATCAGAAGTATTATTTATGTACATTATTTGGAGTATATAATGTTAACGATCAAGAGTACAGGTACAAAAAAGGTACGCAGTGTATAAAGTAGATATAAATCCTTTATCAAATAATCATCTTATAAAATAGGATAATTATTTAAAGTGTTATATTAATTACATTTTTTTTGCGCGAACACTTGCTGAAATAACAGTGGCGAAGTACTTTATTTTTAAATTCGTTGGCTTAATAAGTCCATCCCTAGTAATTATCAAATGACATTACACTGACGTTCTCTATTTATTTGCCGCATATATGATTATTGTTTAACCGCTACTTAATTGTCCTTCGTTTTATGATATGAAGTTTTAATTACAAGGAAAATCTAAACCCTATTTGAAATTTTGTACTGAGTTCATTACTTTTCCATGACTTAGAGAAAATTATTCAAACCATTATGTATATATAAAAAGTATGTCTCCTACAAAACTAATTCCAGATAAAATCGTTGAAATTACCAGATGCGATTGGTTAACTAAAGACCCACTATACATTACATACCATGATACAGAATGGGGTAATCCAGAATTCGATAATATTCGACTTTTTGAAATGTTATGCTTGGAAGGACAGCAAGCAGGTTTATCTTGGCTAACAATATTAAAAAAACGAAATAAATACCGGCAATCATTTCATAGTTTCGATCCGTATAAAATATTAAAAATGACGAAATTGCATATCGTGACACTATTAAATGAATCTAATGGAGTAGTAAGACATAAGGGGAAGTTAGAAGCTATAATCAATAATGCTAATTGTTATCAAGAAATGGAAAAGAATGGAGAAGATTTCTCTGATTTTATATGGAGTTTTGTTGATAATAAACCAATTGTTAATAACTGGAAAAATATTAAAGATATACCTACAGAAACAGAAATATCCAAAGAGCTTTCCAAAGCTCTTAAAAAAAGGGGATTTAAGTTTGTTGGTGCTACCACTTGCTATGCTTTTATGCAGGCATGTGGTCTTGTAAATGATCATATTGAAAATTGTTTCTTTCGAGACCAAGAAAATATAATGTAAAGTTTGTAGATAGAAAATGTTTTATTTATGAAACTTCTACTTTAAATTTTAATTATGCATTGAATAAAAATGTGAAATAACTTTTATTTATTTCATACCTATTAACAAACTTCAGAAATTAGTCATTATAATTCTACAATATTACTAATTAAAGTTTTAAAGTTGTATAATATTAGTATATTAAATTAATATATTTATTATAAATAATCCACAGAAATTAAATTTTTTAATACTGCCAATGCATGTGTCCAAGTACCCCATTTGCTTGAGAAATAAAGTTAATTGTTAGTCTCACTTAGAATTTCCAAGTATTATGATATATTCTGTTACTATGAGAGATTGATGAGAAGTAAATGTGCAAAAAACCAGTAAATGAGAACAAATAATTTGTTCTAATCAATAATCAAATGGTGTTCTAGTAAGAACCTCCCATATAAGCTGTGTCAATTTATAAGTATACAGTTCCTGCAACTTAGCCTAACATTGCCATACAAAAGCATGACTTTGCATTTGTTACATGGTACTGATGTTTATTTTGTATTAGTATATTCAATTGTTTAAATTTACATCTGTAAAGTTGATTCAGGTCTACTGTTAATCAGCAATCGCATATAAAATATAAGTTAACATTTCCAATGAGCGAAATTTTTCTGAATGTATATTAAAATAAAGTTATACCAAATACCTATATCATCATCTATTTCAATAATTCTTGGTGTTTTTGGTAGTTTCTTTTTTTAAATAATATAAAAGTTTTTTAAACAATTTTTTTAGGAAATGTTGAGAATAATGTGATATTTATAGTCTAACAGCTTTATACATTACATTAACAAAACTAAAGTTATTACGTAAAATTTTTAAAAGAAAAGCTGTTAGTCATAGTGCACAATAAAGTATATTTGTATTTGTATTGTATTGTATTGTTAATTATTTGAAATAAAGCAGATTTCTGTTTTCGATTTTATGTACGGGTGTATAAACCTAGCTATTGAAAATCACAAAGTAAAATCATTTTCAAATATTCATTGTGACGTGCAGATAATGCATACAAAACTCTCAATTTAACTAAATTGTACCAACAAATACTTTTAGGTATAGGCTGTATGAACTTTCCGTTATTTGCCTTTCCGGTTAAAAGAAAAGTATGTAAATTTGTGTACGGAGATTTTGAGTATACACCTCGAATGCGACTGTACGTTAGCTTTTGAACTAATTCTACAAATTTAAACTCGTGTTGCGTAAGAAACCATTAAATTTTTCTAAATTAGTTTTTCTATTAAAGTTTTCAATTTCCTGCATTAATAAAATGAATATACCGTTCCCCGTTTTGTTACCCCGCCTCGTAGATTCTAAGTGGTTTAATGCTGATAGTCCATGCGACGAAGAAGCGGAATTGGCAAGTTTGGAACAAGCAAATCAACTTTGGGTATGTTTTGCGAAATATTTATTAATTTATCGTAATAAAACATCCATATTTAATAATAAATGTGAAGAGATCGCCATTACAGAATTCGAACAGACAATATCGATTTTTCAAGTTTTTATTATTTATTTATTGTTTAATATACTCATTGTTATCAATCTTTTTGTTAATTTTTGGGAACTCTTTAATGTAAGATCATTAATAGGTAACCAAAAGTTCTACTTACTAAGAACTTGGTTTCTTGATGTAGTTCATTACTGCCTAATGCTTACAATATTTCTGTGTGGCTATGCTTACAATTTTTTCTTCATTATGTTGTTTTAATTACCTCCTATTTGCAGTTCACTGAATTGAGGTTTACTTTCTACCTTCCTTTTCTATTTTCTACAAAAAAAAACTACAAAAAAAAAATATCTAACAATTAAATTGTTAATTAATAATTTTTTTATGTAAAACTAATTTTAATAACTTTTAGTTAAATTCTATTGGACAACAATACATGAAAAAGGCTCCATTGGGTAAGCCTGATCCTGAACCTATGGAAGAAGAAGCAGACACAGATGAAGAAGAAGGTATTTGAAAATTAAATATTTGTTAATATCACTAATTTTTATTAGAGCTTTATAATGGCAAAGAATCTTGATACCCTTTTGAGAAGAAATAGAAATTAATTTTTTTATTTAATATCTTTGTCATAGATGTACTTATTTTTTAATTAAATAAGTTTTTTATGTATTATTAATAGTTTAGCATATCATTGTTCACTGATGAACATAGGTTTTTCCATCATGGTTTTTATTAGGGTAGTCATGCACACTAAGAGATGCGTAAGTCATTAAATCGCAGAACAATCTGTTGATTTTATTTCAAAATTGATTCTAATATTGTGGGTAGACAACCGATATTGAATAAGAAGTTTTAAAAATAACAATTAAAAAATAGTTTTTCTTTGTAAAAATAAAACTAATTTGAATATGTCCAAGAAAAATATCTGTTTGTTCCTCTATAAGTAGAGTTTATTCACAACAGATATTGATGCCTAATCCTTGTTAATCAATATCAACAGTTTCTTGATTTTTTTTTATATAATGAATTATAATTGTGTAGGGAATTAAAGAGCTGTATGTGTCTTGCAAGCCACTAGTTGCTGTTCCCATTCCTATATGGTTTTACAACAGCATGGTTAGAAGAACGGATATTATAATTAATCTTGTCTATGCATTATCATTTTAGTCTGAAACTATACCATGGGGACATTATACAAAGTCTGTTTTCTTAAATACAATATGCCTTCAGATTTAGATTTAAAATTATATTTGAAGTATTACTTTAGCCGTAATATTTTTTATTTGAATTTCTCCTTGAAGACACATGCTGTAATACATTGTATTATTTTAGGTAATGATGAAACAGATGAAACTGAGGAGTCCCATGATGATGATGAAGAAGAGTTGCGTACCTCATATTCACCACCAAGAAATAACAATGTTCTGGAACATGATAGTATTGATGATGTAAATCAAATAATAGATGGTGATAACTCTGAACAAAGTGCACTGTGGCCTCTTCAGTAATTCATGCACTGATCATTAAATAGGGTTTTCATCAATTGCAAATTGATACATAAATAATATTTAATTAAACATATGTAAACAAACCAAACATTAAAACCCTTATCTTAATTTAATGCATAGCTATTGTGTTGTTTTTCATTTATTTATTTGTCCTTAGACTCATTTTGTTTTTTTGAAAAGAATATTAATTTAAAAATACTACAGATTTGGTTCTAGTCAAACATCTTATTTAGAACATTGGGATGGGTAAATAAATTTATTTCTGCCAGTTAAATATGTGCCTTTTTCCATTGTAGTAGAAAAATTATTTGAAATATACAAGTTCATAACAAGGGGGTTTTAATTAAATAAAAAACATATGTTAAAAAATACAATAATTTATTAAACAATGAAAAATCACATTACATGTAATTGTTTGATTATTAATTTAATAAAAATGTAAACATTTTTTTTGTAAAAACAAGTTAACTTTTCTGGAAGGATTTTACCTAATAATATAATAGTTAAATTTGCGCTTCTATGAAAAAGGCACACTTCATAAAATTATCATCCAAAGAAAACTTGCTATAGAAATACTTATGTTGACATATTTTATTAAAGATATATGTTAACAATAACCCCTACTACCCTAGTTAACAATGGAACAATATTGTCTTTAGGAACAGTCGTCCACTTTTTCTCTAAACATTTTTCAATACTCGCATGTGATGTCTTTGTATCTGGAATTGAAATTTGAATGTTAGAAGAAAGCAGACTTAGAACAGCTATAAGTATCCACACTAGTTTCAATTGAATAAATAAAAATGTGCTCTTAGCTTTTTGGAGTCAAGTAGATTTCATTTAGAGAGAATATATGTCATAGAAGCACGAACTGCTTCTGTGAAGCTATGGCTAATCTTTTTGGTTAATATCCTATTAAGATTTAGGTCTCTATTTAGGATTACAAATCCACATGTTGTGGAATTGGTTTTTTCAAACTAGCCTTATCTAGACACTATCTGCATTGCTGCCTTCTAGATGTCAGTGTATGAGAGCCAGAGTATTTTCTGCATCATTTGAGCATCATGCTAATTCTTTGTGGAGAAAATTAATAAAAAATAGCATAATGCTTACCAAAACACAAATTACATATTACTTTATCCTTACCAGAGCACTTTGCCATGTTTAATGTGAAAAATATAGCACTTTTTTTAATAAGGGGATCAAATTCGTCACAATAATAGTGAAAGGCCATAGCTAGATATGAGGGTACTTCATCAAGATCCTTCACTAGCATTACACCAGTTCTTGTGACATTTTCTTTATATTTTTCAATTAGTTCACTGTGTACCTGCATATCTAATTTTGGACTATCTACTATCACAGCATCTTGAATGTTGTTACTGTTCCCTGTAGCAGACAAAAAGAGTTATAGGTTATTAAAAACATTCAATAGTAGTCAATGTCAAAAATGTGAAAGAGAAAGTATCTTTTCCAAAATACAACTATAAAAAATAATGTGAAAATGTAATGTTTATAAAACTTACTTAAAAATCTTGCTGTAGAAGATGTTAATTCATTCATAAAATTATTAAAAAGTATAGGATCAAAATTAGGACTAAGATTATTATATGTGAAAATAAATGACCCAGTATCTTGTCTGTGAAATATTGTAGCAATTCCTGTAATTTAATTATTTATGTTAAGCAAGATTTGGAAAACATTTTTTTCATTGGAAAACAAAAAAAATAAAGGTATCAAAGTCTATTAGAATTACTTAAATAATAAATTATTAAAAATATATTTAATTGAAACACAGTGTAATCATAGTTACTCTTGGCAATGTTAAATGTTGAACAAGAAACAATAACATTTACTCAGGGCAGGTATATATTGTATTTAGTCTCAGAATAAGATAAGCCTTGCACTGTCATACAATGCAATGAAAAATGTCTCGGGTGCACGGGCCTTGAGTAAAGGTTTTAAGGGGACCTTCAAAACCTTTACTGCTAAATGAGAAAAACTATGAGAAATTCTGAGTCAACTCAAGTATAGAAGGCCAACAAAGTTGCTAATAAAGGCCTCTAATATATTCTGAAAGACCTCCTGAGATCCTCTTAACATATTAAATGAGACCGCTAAAGTGGTTTTAAAGGACTGGGGGAAATCCCACCTTGACTTCAGGCCACAACCAGAGTATCTTTTGAAGATTCCTTTTCCCAACTCTTAAAATAAAGATGCTTAATGCCAAAGACCATCTAAACTATATATACTATTGCAAAATTTATTCATAGTCAAGGAGTAATGCTCAATTTCAATAAACCTTACCAATAAATAGTAAGATAATGTCATCATCACTTAACACCAGATGGGATTGTGGTCAAGCATTGACCCATATCTAATAAAACAAAAATTAAAACTAGTGTCAATTACAGTATATGTAAGCGAAGACTGGTTTATTACCCACATGGAGTGAGAACAAATTAGAGTTGTGATATGGAAGATCTTAAGTATCAATTAGGATAAAGACAATAATGCTGAGTATTGATTTTAAAATGAACATCTGTATAAGAGGTGTAACAAACAAGATTATGAATGATAGAGGCAAAGGCAAGAAAACATGTATGTAATGTTAGTTCCACAGAGTAAAGAAGATAGTGGAGGAAAAATTTATTTTTTATGATTACAAAAAGAGGAGATTTAATCAATGATTTTATAAAATAAATAAATGAAATAGTGAGAATAAATTATTTTCTTACCTGATTTGATCTGCAGTATAGAGTTACCAGAGACTTTGTATTTCTGTCCTAAATTCGTAACATCATTAAAAAATTTACTTTTATCATAAATAATACTTTCACTTGAAAAATTCAATTTACAAATAACAGCAATTATAAAAATTCCAATTGACGAATATATAAAATATTGCTTAAAATACATTTTTTTATTTTTTGCAGGTCCATTTTGTGATAACTTTCTTGAATGAATATTGGCAGGAAAAGGCCTGTTTGATTCTAAGGTGAATTCATTTTCATAGTTGTTTACATCATCTTCAAATTCTTCAGTACTATTATTTTCATCTGATTGATCACTGCAAGGTCAATATAACTGTAAGATTGCATGTTGTATTGGAAAGGCTTTAATTGTAGATTTCTTATTTAAAGCACCATTTATATGAATTTTTTATAAAAATCTATTTTAGTTACTTTCCTAACAGCCATTATATTTGTCATGTACATGTGCAAAATAAATTACCCAAATGGATGATGTGCTATGTATTTATTATTAATAACACTGTTATTAAAAAATCTAATATGTTTATACATTTAATATCATTGTTGGATTAAAGTGATCATCATGTTATTACTATGAACAAAATAATAATAAACCAGATTACTTACTCAGTATCAAAATCTTTACTAGTTTGGATTCCTTTTACTAAACAGTTTATGTCTTCTACAGAAAAATTTCTTCTTGAGAATTTCGCAATACTTAGTTGATGTTTACTAAAATATGTATAAAATCATTACATAGTTTTGAAAGCACGAAATTTATATTTTGTTTAGAATTTCGTCTAAGAGTTAAAAATTATGTTTAAAATAATCTGCCTGTAATACCTTTGATTATTGTCAACTTCATCAATACCCCCATCGTATGATTTGGAGGTTTGCACTTCAGTTCTTTCCAAATTTCTATGTTTTTTTGTAGGGATTCCATATCCTCCCATACTTTCTTGTGGTAATAATGAAGGAGTTAAGCAGCAATTCTTACAGCTACTGTGAAGTGGTTTTCTCGGAGCTGGTTGTATAACGGTGTAATTCTTACTCTGCTTACAGTTAATTTATTGTAATCTCAAACACATTTCGCATGAAATTACTAACAAATACAATAACCAACTATAAATTCTTACATCGGACATTATCCTTATTCATAAAACATAGCTGTTCAAGACAGAATATAATAGAAACTAATATTATATACTGTTACTATACATTACAGCAAATTATACTATAGATCTACTTATCAAATATTACAAAGTACTTAATAACCATGCACAAATTGAAAGCTGTACATTTCTTGTTTATTGAAATTGTTTTTGTTCAGGCAATGCTCGCATACTTGTCATTGAAAAATATTAGTCTTGTGTGTAACAGATATGGTCATATTTACTAAGTCAAATTCTGCTAAACCTTTTTTCAGAAACAAATTTTTACTTATTTGAAGGCTATGAAAAATATAGATTATAAGAAATGGTTTAAATCAATGATCAATGTTATAAAAATAAAACTTACACGGAAATATTAAAAAATAGTTGCTCTATCGCAAGGAAACAATATAATTTTTTTGTCATGCTTTACCTTTACCGTTTTACCTCGGTTTTTATAGTATTGTAAAAAAAAATTCCTGTAATAAATGTATCACCAGCTGAAAGTACTTAGTACCTAAAAATATTTTTAACAAGTATCAGGTACACATACTTACGTATACTGCTGTCTCTAAGAGCTTATTTGTTAAGGAAGTGTTATTGTACATTTTAGTTCTTATATAAACTCCTTGTCCATTAGATTAATTTTAAAAACGAATACAGAATGTAAAAAAAAACAAAATAGTGTGAATTGTAATCTAAATTAAACAGCCGAAATTTGCTGTCATGAGATTGCTCACTTTATTATATTAATATCAATAACAAATACTTTTTCTTTACACTTCTAATTTTATCAGCCTCCTAATCAAATTTGTAGTCGTTGGTTATATCATGTTTTATAACTTGATATAAATTTAAAACTGGATTCTATTTAAAAGGGCTCATAATAAATGTAGTCAGACGGTACGCACTGGCAAACGCCGTCATATGCATTATAATATTAGTAATTCTTCATCTACAAAAGTAAGGAAGTTTTTAAAACAGTTGGTGTGAGAAATTCATCAAATTCTAAATACAATCTTTTGGTCTCTCTTAATTAATTTTTCTTCGTCTAACTTAACTGACCCTATTACAAGTGCTGAAACTATTAACTACTTAGCTTCGAGCCAGGAGAGCAAGCTCTTACGGCTTCCTGCGGTGGATCTGGGCTTTGGCTCCGCTCGCCAACCATTGAGTGACCGCGGAAGATAGGGAGAGCGGCCGGCGTTACACCGGTACTTCCCCTTCCCCGCAGCCCCATCTCGGCTGCAGTTGGCAGTAAGTGCGGCGCTAAAAAGCACCGCACCCTTGCCTCCCGCAGTTCCCTGGCCACCCCGAGCGAGCGAGAGCCGCAGCTCTCAAGCTCAAATCTAGAGTGGCAATCGTTGCCGGCCCTACTCCACAGGCCCGCCGGTAAGTTCCTCTTCGCTTCACCGTGGGCGACGACACCACGGCTACTAGAGCCCCTCCACCATGACAAGGCGGGAACCATTTCGGGGGGGATGGCAGTGGGTTGCGATGACATAAGTACATCTATGACTTTTAATATTTTAGATTGTTTACTGTCAGTGATTACACACATAGTTAACTTCTTACTTGATTCTGGTCAGTATGCCAATGGGAAGGCGTCGTGGGACGCGGTATCCCGATTTTGCAACTGCGTTATGACGCGGAAACGGGAGAGCGAGCGTCTCAGAGAGCGGGCGCCGAGGGAGCAGGACGGGGTCGGGCGGCTCGCCGCCTACGGGCGGGCCGAGCGCACAACCGCCGATTGCCTTCCTAGGTAGGGGAACCTGGCGCCTCGACCGGCACGGGCCGTCGGGCCGGCGCCTCCCTTGGCGAGCGTTCCCGAGATGTACCGGGCGGCGGATTTCGTATTCCGACGCGTCGCCACTTAGGGATTTTATACTGGGGGGGTGCTTCACACCCCTTCCCGAGGTGGGCCCGTTCGACCCGGGCACCGAGTGGGGGTTGCGGATGAACTGCTCGATGTTATCCCGTGACCACCCGTATAAATTCGGACGAGACTGGAGTACCGTGTGAAGATTTTTTAGTCGGTCGGAGTCCGACATTATCCCATCGCCGGCCCTTGGCGTGGGATGTGCATGCGTCCAGCAGCATCTTTGTTACACACGAAAATAAAAAAAAAGATTCTTGTGTTCCACGAGGTGATATTCTTTCTCAGGACCCTAACTTCTGATGTTTCAAAGAAGTTTTTAAATAAAATAAATAAATGTAATTTCCAAAAAATTTTTGTTTATTGTCAATTTTGTATTGACTATAATAAATCAAGTGTCTGTTCTGTGTATGTGTTCCAATTTCGCTGTGGCCGCGTACTAGCTAAATAGTAAGGCTGACCAAAATAAAACTTTTCATTAATATTCAGGATGGTACGGAGATGGTTCTCAGCCATATCCGGTTCTGGTTAACCAACCGGAGATGGTGCCGAAAGTCACTAAATACCATAACTGTGCATATTTTCGACATTATTCTTATAAAAATATGTTCCTCGTATAAAAATCCAACGAACAACCAAGAAGAACCGACTTCATAGTGCACATTGTTATATATCAGGTGATGATAGCGCTAACTCGTCTTATACGACGTTCTTTAAGAAAAGAGTGAATAGGCATTTGCTAGGTTAATGCGCTTTACCATCATCGATCACATCTTCACTTAACAC
>DWLS01000081.1:0-44960 GCA_018246255.1 Pachliopta kotzebuea | reverse complement strand
GTACTTGTTGCGCCATTATTGATTTGTACTGGAGGCTGCATTCGGACATGCGCGTTGCATCTCTCGGATCTCCCGGGCTCCCGGATATAACCAGTCAATGCAACAGTCGCATAATGTAATTGGTTCGTCGCGCACGTCATATTTCAGTTTATTAATTTGCCTTTTTTTAAAGTGAAGTGTTTATTAGTAACATGTTAGATTTCGTTGCAGCTTCTGACGATATAGTTTGTTTTTAATATTCACCGAATTTTTAAAATAGACTCTTTAAATCGCGATTACGCTGCGTTATCAAGTACTTTAATTTGCGACCTTCGCCTTTTGTTAGCGCCTTAAACCCCCTTCCCCCACTCTACTTGTTGCGTTGTTATTGATTTGTACCGGAGGTTGCATTCAGGCATGCGCATTGCATCTCCCGGGGCTCCCGGGTATAACAAGTCGATGCAATAGTCGCATACTGTTGCTCCGTGGCGCTATTCTTTGTTCTATTTGTCCACAGTCATGTATTTTTTCATAGTGTAATGTTTATTAATAATCGTAAAGTAGTGTATATATAGTTTTATATTTTAACAGTGACTTTTTAAAATAATCTTATACTCTATTCCCGATTACGTAACATTAACAAGTAATAACCTTAGAATCTACGTCTTCTATTGCCACCCGTAACCTATCCTTCTTCAATCTTATTTGTTGCGTCTTAATTGATGTTCACCGGAGGCTTTATCCGGGCAGCCTTTCTATGACTTCTTAATTTTTTAATGAAATCTGGTCTTCGAATTGGTTATGATTTATTGGTTCGCTGTTCGAAGTGAATTAATTTGTGAGAATTAATTTCTTTCTCTTTTCGAAGATTACGTGATTACGCAATAATATATGAAATTACCCCTTTTCTATCGTCTAAACTGCGCCATACTTTCTCGCCTTCACCCCCGCCTCTTCCGCCCCATATTTATTGATTTGATCGGAGGCTGCATCCGGGCATGCGCGTTGCATCTCCGGGGTGTGTAGGGTGTGGTACTTCATGAAGCAGTCGCATAATGTAACCAGTTGATGGTGAACGTTTCGTTTCCAGATTATTAAGTTTATTTAAAATTATTTGTGAATTTGGTGTTGCTACTTGCCTTCCTGCTTCAATTGTGAGTATATCTTTCTATTATTTAACATTACAAAATGTATTTGTTATAAGCTATTCATTTGTTAGGTAGGACCTAGACCTAGTATATCTAGGTAGGACAGTAAAGCTTATGCTGAGATTTAATACCTTCCTTCTCCTTCTTCCTTTATTAATTAATATTTAAACATATCTCTTTTCTAATTGCGCATTTTATCTATCCCTACCTTTGCCTCGTCCGGCTTGTCGGGCGTGTATTGATTTATACCACAGGCTTCGTTCGGACATGCGCGGTGCATCTTCCAGGCCGAAGGTCAAAGGATGCTGTAGTTAGAGTTTCAATCAATAGTCAAATTCAAATTTCAATCAGTAGTCCGACATCTTTATCGTCACTTCTAACATTTTCAATCTAATTATATTCAATTTTAATATAACAACTAGCTATTAACTTCGGAAATTATAAGTCCTGTATATAAATAAGCTTTTCTGTTAGTGTAACTTTCAAATTTATTCTTTGAAATGCCTTTAACATGTAAATAGTTCATTAATTTTGAAAAGACTTTCGTTTGTTTTGTCGCGCAGTTTTTCAGTCAATACATGAACTTAACGTTTTCTTCTAAACCAAAACTAGAATATATTGCTCATTAAAAAGAGAAGTTCCTACTTCGACCAGAATAACTTTTCTCTTTTTTAAAAATTTATTTTAATTTAATTTTTTTTATTTTCCTTGAAGTTTTTTTAAAATAATTTATCTTAAAGAATTTCTTAAAGAGTGCATGGCTATGTAATGATAAAAATTTTCCTCATAGACATGTGCAATGATATATATATATAAAATCATTTATGGATTTTGCCACATTATAATTTATGTATATAAAAAAAAATATTTAAAAAAAAGGCTGGTTACGGTAAATTAATTGAAATTAATTTTTCTTTTGTTAACTTACTTATAAATTAAAGTAAAGTAGTCCTTTTGAAATAATTAAACTTAAAATATAATATTTCCGATAACAGATCAATGCAATGAAGAATTTAAGATGCCATTTTTTGCTAGGATATTGTTCAAAACAATGTGGCAATGAATTAGAACTAACTTTAAGCGATTTACTTTAAGAATTTATAAATAAAAAGCATATATACAATTTATCGCTTCTCTTTAAATGATAAAAAAACTTTTTTTTAAACTGATTTTGTAACTTATGATAAAATTAACTTTGTTAGTTTTTCTTAAAAATTCTTCATTCTTATTGAATAACAATATCTCTTCAAAAATAACAGTTTACATGATGCTTTATTACCACATTATACTTAAATTTTGGCATTGAACATTAACAGATTCAGACGGAGAAATAGATATATCAACTTACAATTTATTTTATTACTTGATTACATTTAAAATAAATATTGGCCGCTGATTACTTCTCTTCATACCTTTTAATTAGTTTGTGGTTAACTTCTTCAAACTAAAATCATCTCTTTGTCACTAATATATAATCAATCATTATTTCAAGTCTATAGATTTTTTACTAGTGTTAGATCTCTGTTGCCGGAGATCGTTTAGGTAGTTACCACCGCAGCTCCTATTGCAGGCGATAAACAGTAATATGCTAACAATACTGTGTTCCGGTTCGAAAGGTGTTGTAAGCTACTGAAATTACTAGAGTAACGAGACTTAACATCTTTTATCTTAAGGCGGCGTGTGCTATTTGTGTAATGTATACATTTTTAACCTGTTGTTATGCTAGAGAGTATCGTTAATATCAAGTCAACGTCATGGTCGTGTCGTCGAAGAAAAAAATAATTTCTCTGTTATTATGTATATACTTAACATTAATACCTTTAAGTCACCGTTTAAAAATAAACAAACGCTGTAGGCCGGATCGCGAAGTGATGTTTAGCTAGTTAGCAATTCAGTCACGAATACAGAGAGATCCGGGATGATAGAAACCTCGCGCCCGCATATACATCCGGGACACCGACGAGTCGCACGCGCTTTGACAATCATTGGAAATGATCAAATAACGTTATCCAGTAATGTACAAAGTATAAATTTACTAAACATAACAAAAAAACTACAGTAGTTGTTAACGATAAAAAGAAATCTATAATAGTAAATGTACGATCCAACAATAACTATATAAAACGTGATACGTAAATATTTCAGATTTTTCTTAACACTTGTAATTAAGTTATACAGAGAAAATGTTCTTAGAAATCTTTTTAATTTAACTAATAATATTTATATGACATCAAAGTGAACTATTATTTACCCATTATTAAAAATTTAATATGAATTATCCCGTTAACATAATTGTAATGATCTCTTCATACAGTAAAAGCATTTACGTAAACTCCATAAATATTTGTCAGGTCGTTGTAGTTTGGGAAATTACGAAAGTAACTAGACAATAACATATATCAAGGAGACGATTACGATGTAATGAGCAAACGTATCACTTACCGTCAGGTCCTCATCAAATTTACAATATAAGAGCTTGTTAACTGGGTTCGGAAATATCGACTACCAACCATGATATAAAAGTAATATTCGTAATGGTACTGACAATTCAATATGGGTGAATGAGGAAAGCGGTGCTCATATCATCATCAAGGGAAGGCCCGTTTGCGAACATTGATTGATTGCACCGACTTATGACTTCATTATTTTTTTTCCTTAACTGTTACCTATACTTTGATTTCTTAAAGTTCACATAATCAATTGAACCCATAGCATGCCAATCAATTAAGCTTGAATTTTCAGAGAAGGAATAAGAACATTTATGATAATTTAAACAATTATGACATTCTGCACTTGGTTGTCATTGTGGATAAACATCAATGACTTTCTACTTCAGTTTGAATTATTCCTTGTTTTTTTAACCCATCCGGTTACATATCATCATTTAAAATCTAACGCCACAACAGCATTGCTGTGTTTTGTTCATCATTTTCAATCTCTTTAAAATACCTTTGTTATTTATTTGATAGTTTTCCTTACAATTAACTATTTTGAGTATATATATGATTAACTATACTTATATTTTCGCTATTATTCCTTTCACTTAGATGTAGCTTTAAATAACCTTTATTATACACTGAATTCAAAGAGCTAGGTAATAAGGAATTTAAATTTTAAACTTTGTATTAGCCGACACGCGACGTTTACAACAAATAGTTAAACTCTCACCATCACTAACCTGCATCATTAATCGCACTTTATTAGGCATCAATAGTGAAAGCGAATTAAAGTTATTTTGTATTTAACGACATATTTACACGACGTCGGTTATCGGCTAGATTTCCAAACAACATACACATTATACAAGTCTTTGGATTTGTCTTTTTATCTCCACCACTTTGTACCGTTCCGTCGACATAAAGTCAGAATTACGTTATATTATAGCGGCGCCTCCGCTTCTATGGACTGGTTTTATTACAATCGTTAAAGTGATGTGACCAGTAACAGCCTACAAGCATGTTATGGCTATTTTACACGTATATATTATCGATAAAACCTTTTATTCTTATTGGGTTCGTCGAGTAGATAGTTATTTGAAAGCAGCGTAAAAGCGGAAAACTGGAATCGTATATTCTGTTAACATCTTCAAAAGTGCATCGCTTGCATAATACAAAAAAATATTTATAACCAATATATTTCTTAACACTTTAAGTTCCTTAACGGGTTTTTTCACATAAAATTATACAACACTAAAAATATTATAACTTTAGTTTTAAAATCGTACATGTACGTTTATTTTCTGGAACATCCCTCTTGTCCATGTACCTGGATATTAGCTCAATAAAATGATGTTGGTGAAATTACTACAATTAAAAAGCCTTTTTGGTGCCTCGTTCTTATAAGTAGGAGTGTTGTTTATAATCTTGTGAAAAGTTTCAAGTTTTTAAAGAAAAGTTTGAAATACCGATACGTAGGTCTTGATCCGCGGCCCGTCCGTACTTGCTTTTTAATTATTCATTTAAACTGTTATCAACATTATAACACGTTAACGGCAATATTATTTTATTGTGATGGTTTTATGACGATATCGACATTGGGTGTGGATTGCGTGATAGGAGGGAGAGGGAGAGGGAGCGGGCGCGGGAGGACGCGCCGACAGATCGTCCGCCCACGCACGGCGCCCGCGCAGGTGCCGCCCGCGCGTTGTATCTACCCTCTGCGAGCAGTACAAACAAGATAGACCTCTTATATTTAATAAAATATCGATTATCGTACTTGCAATTTTTTAATAATTAGTTAGTATTACATCACTAATCGTTCAATCGTCCCAATAACCTACAAAAACATCAAATTCTACCTTATATACTCTCACCAAAAATTTTATACTTCCATACTCTTTTCTCTTTGTAGCCCTTAAATATACAGGATGATAATCTCACTGTCCTTCTGTATAAATATTTTGTATAAATAAAGTTTTATTTAATCTAATAAATTAACATCACATTCACTTTTAAGCAGTCCTATGCCGCTGCAATCACTTTATGTGTGAAACCACTTATTTTTAACTTAATAAACAACACAGAAACTCTTATAATACGTTTTAGGTACAATCATTTATTTTATTATTATTTTCTTCTAAATAGATGCCTAATTAGTCGCTAAATTTTAGGATCAAATTCTAAGTAATTATATAATATGTAAGTTGGTCTTGAATAAATCAGCTGTATTTAAAATTACTTCTGAATGTTATTTAGTCTGTTGCGATAGAAAGCCTCAATGAACGCTTGTGAATGGACAGTGAATCTGTGATATAATGCGAACCTACGCCGAGTCTGACGACCCTCGTCCCGTCACAGGAACCGGTACTTTATCTACACTTGGCGAGGTTCCTACGCACAGAGCCGATGGCGATCTCGCTATACTTTCGCACTGACTTACCTTACGATATAACTTATCCTACTACCCATATTTTTTATATATACTCAAAGTAATATATTTTTTACCACATTTTTTTTTTACATTATCATCATCATTAAGATGGTTCGATGAAGATACAAAGGAGGCCGAATCTCAAAGCTTTAGATGCTATCTCATCTCTGACACCCACATGGTCTATTTCAATGGATGCGAAGGTTTTTTTTTAATTTTAACAACAATAACATTATGTCATGTTATGTCATGTCATTAGAGACGCTTCGCTCCTAATGTTACTATGGTACTTTTAGATTATCAAGTAATGTTTGACGTAAGAACAAGCCCATGTGATGATGACAACGGCATTGATTTTTTCCAAAATACCCTATTAAAAAATTACTAACAATTTTATCAATTTTAGAATTAGATTTAAAAAAACAGAAATGTTTACCCTCATTTTTATTTATTACAATGCGGTTCTATCCAGAATTTATATATATTAAACGTGGTGCAACACTGCCTTTACTTTTTCGTTTTAGTGCAGTATAAAGAAAGCACTGACCACAGCAGGCTATAGTTTGACAAAGGAAACATGGAGAGTTTTTTTTTTTTAATGTAAAATGATCACATATATGATTCATATTATAACATTATATGATCATCAGGTCATTACATATCACTAACCTTCAGGTTAATGATCTACATATTTTATATTTTTTAGTTAAATTATATTCTTCTCATTGTAAAACTTGTACATTCAAAATGGACACTGAAGAAAGTCATTCTCTTTTGTTATAGATACGCAATGGGCCACCGAGGAGTTATGGTTTTGGCGATAAGCATCGTCGGGGCGATGGGGTTTATCCCCCATGGTTCTATTGGGGAAAAGGTAAGGAAAGATTTACACAGCTTCAATCATATAACTTGATTTTGATAATTGAGATTCGTAAGTAAATACTTTAATACATCGTACTACTATCGAAACTCCGTTACTACTGTGGTTCCGAAATTGAACTCGGGACCTCTTGGTTATAAAGAGAAGCGTTATCTACTACGCCACAAGATAATTAAAATTGCGGAGATGATAAATTATTTATACTGTTTTTTTTAATAAATAATCTCTTGCCCACAGGATCCTATACTAACAGAGGCTTTGCTTCGTGAGGTAGTCGAGCGTATGGGCAAGGATTTCAACGAAGCCGCGTCCACGTACCTCGAGTTCCCAGCCAGCGACCGGCACCTGGCCCTGATGGCGCGTGCCAACAAAGAGCTGGAGCACGAGCAGCTGGACTACGACTCGTTGATAGACGGCAACCCCAGCCCCAGCCTGCGCGACCAAGAGTACTTGCAGCACAGGTACAGCACTAACTTTAATTGAAGTTATTTTTATAGGCTGACGAGACTGATCCTTTGATGATAATTCACCAATTTCGATTGCTACAGCTCTCCAAACAATAATTTTTGCGCAGAACTGGTTGGCAGTAAAGTAAAGCTACTCTAAGCCTTTCTCTTGCACTTGTTTGTCTTCACAGGCTAGAAATTTAACTATAAACGCTTATTATTTTGAATACAGCTCGTTGTGGGGCCATCAGTACGTAACCGGCGGTGCGGGAGAGGGTGAACAGCGCCTCCAGCCCTCCGGCCTCCTCCCCAATCGACAGATGATCAAGACGGACGCGGTGCTGCCGGCCTACTGCAATCCCCCCAACCCTTGTCCAGTGGGCTATACTGGTAAGCTAAAACGCAAAAGTATGAATTTATGCTTTCTTCAAGACTTATTTCGAAAAACCTGATGATAATATTGAGGACTTTTACAACCTTATCAAGTTAGAATAAATAAATATATGTTTTAATACAAATTATATCATTCCTCCATAACCTCCATGGTCCCTTTCTGTGTTTCAACTCCAAACAGCCATTTTGCATCAAAAGTCATGGAGTTATTTCTAAGTATAATTTTTCATCTAAAGTTCTCTTTTTCTATCTAAAAAGAGAGTAATCATTTATAAACAATAAAGAGGATTTATTAATTTTAAATAAATATTCTTTATTTGTCTTACGGTTATATATACGATATTACGATTGAAAGTAGTCTACATTGTTATCTCATTAGAAAATATTTACACCTTTCTTCGCATGTAAAAAAAATTAATAAACCAATGATAATATTAAAACACCATTATTTATAAAAAATGCAATGGTATTGCCATACGAATGATGTTAACACCATATAATTAGCATGACATGGATTAATCGGTTATGGTAGACGGTTCAATTGTCCTTCACTCAAATGACAAAAAATTGCGGTTAATCTTTGTTTTTTTGTGTCGCCACCAACCCGAGGTTACGAGCGCTTGTTTTATTGTACAGTCATCATATACAGGACCATCATAATTTTGGACGAAAATTACCTTTTCACAGTATAAAAATATTTCATTTATCTAGCTTCCTTTCCACAGAGAAAAAGCAGCGTTACTTAGACCTCAAAATGTTTTACATCTTTGATCTTATATTCTTATGAAACCGTTTAAATTATAATTTTTTACTCAGAAGTAGTTAACCCATAGACTATCATCCTCCACTACTAATAAAATATCTATTTAATACTCACATTCTCAATTCTTACTTCATTCGTAAGGTCTTTTCGTCCAAAATCCCTCAGTACCTGAAGACTAAAGTCTTCGAACAGTGAGTGTTGCCAGTGATGACTTCCGGCTCCGAAACTTGGTCGCTAACTATGGGCCTCATAAGAAAGCTCAAAATCACACAGCGAGCGATAGAGAGGGCTATGCTAGGAGTATCTTTGCATGATCAAATCAGAAATGAGGAGATCCGCGAAAGAACTAAAGTTACCGATACAGCCCTGCGCGTCGCGAAGTTGAAGTGGCAATGGGCAGGGCACATAGCTCGCAGAACCGATGGACGTTGGGGACTGAAAGTGCTGGAATGGCGACCCCGTACTGGAAAGCGCAGCGTTGGCAGACCTCCCACAAGGTGGAAAGACGACATAAAGAGAGTCGCTGGGGCCATTGTGAGGACCTATGACCAGCAATGGACGTCCATCGGTTGAAATGATGATGATGATGACTCACATTCTGGATAATTTGGTGTTATCAAAACTAATACTCTTGTTCGATGAATTGTTTAAAAAAAATTCATACATTCAGTTCTTTAGGTTTTATTGTAAGTATTAGTATTAAAATTATTTTTCTGTTCCGTGTAGAAGAGCAAGGCTGCATCAGTGAGTTTGAGAACACAGCCGCTTTCAGCCGGGAATACCAGCTCGCTCAGCGCTGCATGTGCGACGGGGAGCACATGTTCAGCTGCCCACCAGATAGCCCCTCCGACCTCGAGCTCCGCTTCCCCGATCACCATAAAAACTTGGTAGCGAAGAAGTATAACCCAGACGTAAGTAATAGAATAATTCTCGGTATTTAGTTGTATATTCATTAACTGAGGTACATTTAGTCTTCAGCGCAAAGTGGTGCTGTATAATCATCATGATTTTCACCACATTATTAGATACATTACTTACCATCTTGTATATCTCACCTTTAAAATGTTAGTGTAAGTCGATAATTATTATTTCAGATAGAGAACCCCTTCTTGATGGGTGAACGTCTGCCAATCGCGGCCAAGAAAGGTTTTGATGTCCACGTTTATTAAACATAGAACGTCTATGTAGATTTCGTGTCTATAGATCACTCTGAATAATGAGGAGTATTATTATCGTGGTTTCGAATGTTTTAACCTTTTATCTATAATATCATTGCAACCTCAACTCAGTGTCGTCGTATGCGTAGCTTTATAAGACAATGCGATAAAGAAAAAGATGTAAACATCACGGTTGAAGGATCACTTATGTCGCATTTTTGTTTTTTGCGGCCTTAAGTTCTTAAACCCTACCATTTAGGATAAATAACATTATGTAAATATCTGATGCAAAAGTCTAGTAAACTCCCCATAACGAAAAGAGTAATATTAATAATATTCACACAAGCCTTTAAAATATTATATGTAGTATAAGATGTAATTTTAATGTTACCGATTCCATAAAAATCAATACAATCATTATCACACATTGACTACCCATGTTAAAGATAAGAATACAATGAAATAAAAAGAAATAAGTGTAGAAAGAAGGCAAAAAGAATCAGGAGAATCATACTCTGAAACGGTAACGGAAAGTTCGATGTCAAACGCAACAGTAACCTATAAGCTATCGATTACTTACTATAATATAGTATAGGTAATATAGTATCTGCAGTCAGTGAAAACCAGCAATGAATAGAATTAAAAATAGTCGTGTAAATATTTTAAACTAGTATAACAAATTTTTATTATTTCATTACTTAACATATCCTTCTTTCACTAAATTCGTTATAATTTCTTTGAACACTTTTTTACATTAACATCTAAAAAAAATATGCTGTGAATTTTGTTAGTTGTAAATAGACGTTATATATTTTCTGTAAGCTTAACCCTTAACTTACTTTTAGAGAAAAAAAATATTCGAAACAGATCACGGAAAGTCAATAAATCAAGTATTATGTACATAATAGAAGAACTTCATATAGTACAACTTAACAACTTTATTTAAAATGCAGCAAAACTAATATTAAATATTTACCAGTAATGAAAAAATTTATGTAAATCTAGGGAATGATTTCCGAAGGTTCGATGCTAATAGTACGTGTTTAATAATTCATGAATTTTTTATATAAAAAAACCTCGAATTGGCTAAAATTGAATTTGTTAACATAAACATCGACAGTTTAAAGCTCTTTGACCAAGAGAACTTAAGACAGAAGCCGCCATCTACTTAACTATTATAACCATCAAAATTAAGCTTCAGATATATCTTGTAGAATTATATAACTTATAAAAGTTTTAAAACTTATTTAATTTTTTCTAAAATCCAGTTAAAATATATAACAATATCATGCATTAATTTCAAACCTTACTCTTTCTATATATCATAACCCTTGAAGAACAAATGGCTGCCAATTCATCAATATCATTATTGGCCAATAATATAATTAAGAGTTTTATATATTTTTACAGCGTGAATATCGTAAATCATAAGCTTTACGATATTCACTATTAGCCAAAGAAAGTTCGGGTGACGGAACTCAAATCAAACAGTGAACGAGGATTAGTATCGGATTGAAAAACTATTTAGTAACATCTGCTCAATACATTTTGCGAAGTAAGACAACGTAAATTATTATTTTGACTCTTCTCTAATTCTTTATATCTTATATTATCTTAAGATATTTTTAATCTTTGTCTTTCTTCTACTTTACCTTCTTTGTGTCTTTAAGACGTTATTCTAACGAATTATCTTCCTATTCAGTTGTCTTACTTAACATCTAACATTGGTATCCGACGGTCTTTTAAAAGGGTTCCCGTTAAATTACGATGAAATTTTCTTGCAACAATTTAAAAGAACAAAAATACATTATTATATAATAAACATACAACCAACAATTGTCTTTAACAACTGAGTTAATTGTCACCCGAAGCAACGTTACATAAAGAAAAGTTTTTCTTTTTGGTTTATAGACACTCTAGTGGTAAATGTCTATTGTCAGAGACCATCTATGTAGGTACCACTGCAGCTCCTATTTCTGCCGCCAAATAGTAATGTGGAAAGATTACTGTGTTCCGGTTTGAAGGGTGTATGCTAGTGAATTTATAGGGGTAACGAGATTTAACACCTTACGTTTCTAGGCGACACGCGCCATGTGGTGTTGTGTATACCATCTTAACCAGCGCCGCGTTGTCATGAGCATGAGCATCACTTATCATCAGGTGAACGCCTTGCTTCATACACCACAAAAACGTCAAGCATGTAGAGCTAAACTCCAGATCAGTCAGGTCAACATGGAGCAAGAGCATCTTGTACCATCAGAGATTAGGTCCGAGGTTTTTAATTATATAATTCAATATTTATCCAAACATCAGATGGCGGCAGAGTCTTGCTCTATTCAATCGAGAGTCAAACAACTAAGCTTCAAAAAACTATATCACAAACAACTTATACGGTCGATGTGAATATTTTGACTCAGTTATTTTACTACCCAGCATAAAAAATAGTTTTTTTTTATTTAAATATATTAATTTACTTACTTAGGAATATAGGACTAATTATAAGCATATTTTTAAATGTCTATTGATGTAATTCTAAACATAGTTTTAATTACATTAAAAGTCATCCAAAAATACGATTTTATATTGATTATAGTGTACATTTATTAAGAGAAGAGACAAATGAGGCCAGTAAAATAGTTAGATTTAGTAAGCCGAAAAGGCAGAATATAGAATGTAATTAGTTTTAAGTAATAGGTAAGGAAGCTTTTCGTTTGTTCCTTTAAATTCTTAAGTTAACATTTCGTTATCAATTCTCTGTTTTAATTTTTGTTACATTTACGCTAGCTTTATGAGTATCTTCAATTTATAGTAATATCCAAATATTAGTCACAACGAACACTGACGGTATTTTGTTCTTTCAAACAAACTTACGTTAAGCTTACCCTACTACTGGTAGGTCTCTGTTGTCGGACACCGTTTCGGTAGCTACCGCCGCAGCTCCTAGTTCTGCCGCCAAACAGTACTGTGCAAACATTACTGTATTCCGGTTTGAAGGGCGTTTTAAACTAAGGAAATTACTGAGGCAACAAAACTTAAAACCTTTAACCCTACGTCGCTAAGCGACGAGCGCAATGTGGTGCTGTGTATACCATCTTAACCAGCGCCGCGTTGTTATTGATAAGCATGTCACTTACTTTCAGATCTTAAACCTTTTTCGCCTCATCGAATAATAAAAAAAACCTTAACGTTATACTTATGATCTATTTTAATATTTTTTAAACTTTTTTAAATTCCGTTTCGTTCGCGCATTTCAATCGTATGATAACTTAGGTTAAGTTAGGATTAGTATAGGAATAACTCGATTAATATTTCATATGTTTTTAATATAAACTATTTCTTTAGCTTCATATATTTCAATTAACCGGATATTTACTGATTTAAATTTTTTATTTATAATTACACAATTAATTTACTTAATGTTTTTTTACTGTTTCTTTGAAAAATTCTATTTAGATTTTGTTAGAGGTATATTTATTTAGATTTACCTAGGATAAGAAGTACAATGACTCGAATGATTTTTAATCTTTAATAATATACTGTAAGTGTACATTATGACACAAAGATCCGATATAAATGCGATATAGTAGCCTTGTACATACGTTAATATAAGAAACTTTAAGTGTGTATATATATAAATTGAGCTAACAACAAAAATCGGAAATTAAAGTAGCTTAGTCTTAAGTGCATCACACGAAAATGTGAGGAGTAATTAAGACGGACATATTCTAAATATATTTAAGTAACTTACAAAACTACAAATAAGGACAGCCGTAAAATAAATATTGTATAGGTATATATGTATATATTAAAAGAAACTATATGGAAATAATCCTTAATAATTGTCACAGTCATAATAATAGCTTTTCGGTACACTGACTTAGATTTCAAACTTGAAAATTTCAACTAAACTGTACCACCAAAGATCGCGCACGTAATACAACTTGCTGATAGCACTATAAAACAACAACATAAACATCAATAATTACTAAATAATTAATAATGACTTCAAAGTCAGTGTAATCGATGCTAATAAAACCAGCAAGTCTTCCGTGTTAGATATATTTATATAAGTATATAAAAGTTTATTTTAGGACACATAAAATTGAAAATAAATTAAGATTAACCACTGTATGTTAAGAAAGATTTTTTATTTATAATGACGATGATTACACCAACGGCATGAATTCAATTGACACTTCTAAAGAAGCTAATAACAAAATAATTTAAACCATGGTGACAATTACAGGAAACTTATGAAAGAACTAGACACTATACAAGCCTCTTTAAATATAGAAAAGACTCGATTAATTAAACATTAAATGGTCAATGTTAAATCAAAGAAAATAATCCAAGAAGATACTAATTTAGGATACTAAAGTAAAAAGTTCAAATGATTTAATCCAACATACAACATAAGGATATAAAGTCAATACTCTTGGAACTCTAACCATCAATCATTGAAGATCCAGAAAGTAATTAAATCTGTAAGAAACATCAGGCCTAATGTACTCCTAAATAACATATGTCACTGTTTCACCAATATGCTTCGCATACAGAGATTTGCTGACCCAGTCTTGTTCATCCCAAAAATAAACTGTGATACTTAGAAAATGTACGATATTAAGATCAGCATATAGATTCTGTGACCTGGATAGATTTCAATGGATTTAAAGGTTAAAAATGATAAAGAAGGATAGAAACGAAATCGCCACCATGACAGACATTCTTACGAAAACGGTCGATCTGAATGCATCCAAATTACAGAATATTAAAATAACAACCAGTTAACACTATAAACGTATAGATACTACTGCCGCCGTGTAGTGCCGGCATTAGAATACGACGTGGCACTACTCCATCTCTTCCCGTGGAGGTCGTAAGAGGCGACCGTGGGACCCGCAGCACAACCAACCAGTGCTTTAATCCTCAATCACGAAACCCAACACCGTGAAGCAATTCATCGCGGGACTTATTGCATGAACCCCAAGTCACAGGGAAAGGACAAAAAGCGGAGGATTAGTTACGAAAATATATATTATATCCATATTATATATATTTACATGAACACGATTATGGGTTTGTGGAGACGCAATAGTCTATGCCGTTGGTGTAAATGAAATTGATAACAACAAAACGGACAAGGTTTAACTATTCGTGAGTAACTTGAGCTATGAGACGTGTTTTTACGCTACTTGTCGTTTCAGCTACAACAAGCTACCACCCGACTCTGAAACCACGGGGAGGTGCTCGCACGAATAAAACAATAATTTCCCTAACCGCATTAACACCGACGCCCTTCTTTTTAGTTTCTCTACCTTTCTCAAACTGAGATCGTTCGTTGTCATCAATTACATCGTCATTATTGTCATACAAATATATATGTATGTATATAAAATAATAATAAAGTATTTATGTATAATATTTCCTATACAATAAATACAAAGCACGGCTATTTCGACAATTAAGACCTCAACTAGAAAAGTTTAACTTAATAGAACAACAGTGATCACAACAACAGACAAGTTTACAATAAGTACGAAGTGCTCGAATAATCAAATTAAATAACCTTCTAGTCCAGTATCATAACTAGTCATTTAAAAACCTTTTGAGTAGTATTTAATGTAAAATAACGGTAAACGCGACGTGTAACTCTAGTCAAAAGCAGTAGTTTGTATATAATTAGAAGATAAGTAAAAATACAATAAATATATTTTTCTAAAAAAATATAAAAGCCAAAAATAATAATTTAAGACTAGAATTTAGGTGGATCCTTACAAAACTTAACTAAAGACGGAAGAAATAAACTACTACCACACAACAGACAAAAAATAGTAACAGCAAGAACAGATTAAAATATAACAAAAATGTCTTAAGTTAACACGAAAAGTTTAGTAATTTAAACCTTAAAGCACATCTATGTAAGAAGCAAAAGATACGACATGCAACATAAACAATACCAATTGCTACAAAAATAATGACAAGATTAATTAAGGAAACGAAGAGATCGTAGATGTACCAAACCAATGGCCGACCCATTCTTGACCTGGACAGTACTCACACACAAAATAATAGTTTTTAACTAGATTGTTGCGAGACGGCGAATTCTGGGATGACGAGTGATGAAGACGTATGATCTAATACTACCATTGAGGAAATATTCAGTCTTTCATATGAAAATACAATTGGCTCATAGGATAGCGATTATGACATTTCGACAAAAGCTCAGACGTCTAGAGTAAAATATTATAACCACGTATTTATTAAAGATAATATCAAATCTTAATGAGAAGAATCAGATGAGAAGATCAATACGCAATAGAGGCATAAGATCATGAAACCTAACAAATATAAGAACAGTCTTCAAAGTCATCCGTTCCATAGAAAGTTTTTCTAGATACAAACAGTAATAAAGAATCCGATATATAAAATACAAAGAATAAGATTTAAACAGCGATAAACTTCTACGACACGGAGGAAATTATTTATGACAAGTAACAAGCAAACAAATTACTATATTTAGATTTACTTATTTGTACGGTAAGACTTTGTTTTGTCTGACTTCTAATCTGAAATTTAGATTTAAGCAGTTGGGCCGCATACGCGTGCGGCTGCGACTGATATACGAGAATGGTCGGAGAAGAGAGAGACTCTCTTATATTACTCAATCTAGCCTTGGCTTTATTATGAAATTGGGTTGATCCGAACAGAGTGGCGAAAGATCTATAAAGTTGATTGGATAATTCAGGCTAGATTTAAGGACTAGAGCACACATTGCCTGCAGACCGTCAAAGAGTACTTATTTAATATTTTCATTGATATCGGAAATAAATATCTTAATTCACATGTACAGTTACTAATTAGCGTTGCACTAATAGAAAGTTAATGCATGTGTCTTATTATCCATGTAATCCACCACCTTAGTATCAACTTGTCTGCCGGCAAATTTATCATTTTTACCTTTAAAGATTGACTCTCTGCTATCCGACCATTCTCGTTCGTCTTTCACAAGTTTATCACTGTTACATCTATAGCTAAAGAAAAATAGTATGACATGCGCTAAGGATTTATGTGTGAACTAATTATTTTAAAACTGTTTATGTAAGGACACTATAAACCACAAAAGTAACTAAAAGACAGAGTTTGTAGGCTCCAAAGGAAAAAAAAATAAAGACTCAAGTTATTATAATAATTTATTAGAAATCTTATACATAATAAATACAGTACATTACAAATTACAGTAAAATTTGCTAAATCAGTAATATTTAAGTGTTGGAACCGGGATCTTCGCCGTTGAGGGTGATGACTAGTGAATCCATCACGAATCTGTTTAACGAGACATGCTAATATCGAAAGGCCTAACCACGTTTCAAGGGTAGACCGTTTATTAATCATCCTCATGAGACACTGGCGCCGCGTGGTATTTGAGAGGATTTGTTATTTTGGATAATCGTAGTCAATTTACTGATTACAGCAACCTTACTAGTTCAATACTAATTAAGTCGACAGATATTAATATAAAAATTTACTACTCCAATTTTACTCGGACAAAACATATTATTTTTAGGTGAAACTATTTTTATACAATCAATTATTAATTCATACAACGGGGCCTCCGTTGAACAGCTGAACTGAACGGTAATTTTTTATAAATGTATTCTTCATCTCAATTCATATGCTTTCAGTTATTATCCAAATATAACGCAACGTCAGAAACAACTGAAGTTGTTTGCTTATATCGGTCATATTTAAGTGTTGGACACAACATCTTCGCCGTTGAGGGTGATATCGTTAGTTGCTATTTTGTTAGATGAAATATGTTGATGCCGTAAGGCTAGCCACGTAACAGTGGATGAATGCGTGTTGGTCACCCTCATAAAACTTACTGGTGGTTAGTTGTACTATCTGTGAGGATTTGTTATATTGGATATTGGAAGTAATATTACCGATAGCAGCAAACACCAGCTAAAACAAAATTAGGAACTAAACACACCTATTATAAATACCAAAATATTATCTAAGGGTTATGTATCTACATTAACTACCAAAAATCATATGTACCGATTAAGGTGTACCGATAATAAAATTCCGAATGTTTAAAATGGCAGACGATCCTTTCCTAAACTATTCCATCGTATAACAATAAAGCAACAGACACTACTTTTTAAATTTTAATTTATTCGCATCACAAAATCAAACAGTTATTACGTTACAAGAGCAGTTTAAAATTAAATACTGAAGTCGGTAATATTTTAATTTCGGACCCAATAACTTTGCTCTTGAAGGTAACGACAATGGATGTTATCTTTAAATCAGTTTGGTGAAAAACGCTAGTGCCCAAAGCTCTAACCACGTTTCTACCAAAGGTTGGCTATTGGTTTGTAAACCACACGAGACTCGGACGCGAAATCACGTTTTTGAGAATTCGTAGTAAACAACATTGGCAGCCTTAACAATTCAAAGTTATCAACATCAAACGCTAAAACCGTTAGGACTAACCACCAATCTCATCTATTATATTATTCTCTGTCATATCAACAAGGCCTTTGTCGACTTTCACTGGTGGAAGGTCTCAGTTACCAGAGACCGGCTAGGTAGGTACCACCGCAACGCCTATTTCTACCACCAAAGCGGTAATATACAAACATTACTGTATTCCGGTGTGAAGGGTGTTGTAGCTAGCGAATTTACTGGGGTAACAAGATATATAATCTAATGTCTCAATTCGACGAGCGCAGTGTGATGCAGTGCATATCATTATAATCAGCGCCACGTTGTAATGGGTATCATTAACCATCTGTGAAACATCTTACCCGTCTCGTCGCATTGTCAAAAAAAAACCAAGAATAGAGGGAAGCATTAATTCTAAACGACAAAGCAGCCTTGAATTGGATCAACCGCTAAAAACCAAAGAACTCTTTTTACTAATGTATTATTTAGTACTTTTATTAGTGTTTCCTCCTTTTTACTTTATTTCCATCATGCCCCAACTCTTAAACCATCTGGAGTTCCATTGCTAACGTCGGTAATATCTAAGTGATGGTCTCACCATCTTCGCCGGTGAGGGTGATAGCGGTACACATCATCTCTTTTCTGTTTAATGAAGTATATTCGAGTCGTACAGCTAACCAGAGGTTGGCTGTGATTTGATCACCCTTACGAGACTTGAGCGTGTATGGTTTTTGTGAGGATTTGTTATTTTGGATATTGAAAGTAATGTTACCGACGTTGGCAAATATATAACAATACAAAACAAGGAGTCGAAAGTGTTTATTAAACTATTAAAGATCAGTTGAACCAACTATTAAAATTAAACATAATTGGGGTCATGTATATTATTTTTATATTAGCTATTTATAACAATGGTAACATTTTGACTTATCATTTTTGTCCAAGCTTTTACTGATTTTTTTTTATTTCATTGCTTAAATCGGTGATATTTATATGACTGACTCAACAACATCTTCGCCGATAAGGGTGACGACGGTAAACGTCATATCGAATCCATGTGGAAAGTCTAAGCGTGTATCAATGGTTAGGTGCACATTCATAACCCTTACGAAATTTGGCGCTGTATGGTATTTCTGAGAATTTTTTATCAACTACATTGACATTAATGTTACTGCCAAACGCAAAAACCGTCAGGATAAAACAACAATCTCATCTACATATATTCTCTATCATATCTACACAAGGCCTTTGTCGACTGTCACTGGTGGTAGGTCTCCGTTACCAAAGACCGACTAGGTAGGTACCACCGCAGCGCCTATTTCTACCGCCAAACGGTAGTGTGCAAACACTGCTGTGTTCCGGTTTGAAAGGCGTTGTAGCTAGAGAAATTACTGGGGTAACAAGACGTAATACCTAATGTCTCAATTCGACGAGCGCAATGTGGTACGTTCTATTCCATTCTGGCCAGCATCACGTTGTTACGGGTATCACTTACCATCTGTGAAACATCCTGCCCGTCTCGTCGCGTTGTCAAAAAAACCAAGAATGAAGGGAAGCCTTACTTTAAAAAGACAAAGTCGCCTTGAACTGGATCAACCATAGACAACCAAAGAACTCTTACTGATTCAACGTCTCTGATACAACATCGTTGCCGTTGAGTGAAAACAGTGAACATCGTAACGAATCCGTGTAGAAGAGCCTGACCATGTATCTATGGTTAGGTGTGCGTTGGTAACCCTCACGAAACTTGAGCGCGGATTGTTATTTATGAGGATTAATTATTTTGGATATTGGAAGCAAAAATATCGATGAAAGCAAACGACTACCTTTCTAAAATCATGTTAGGAACCAACCGAAGCGTAGAGAAGTGTTGTATTACACGACGCTTCTGTAACAAACGTAATCCCACGAATCGAAAAGTGATGACCCTAAGAAAACAACGTTTACTTAAATATTATAGTTTCTAAATCATTAGTCACAAATCTACAAAATTTAAAAAGCACGTAAAATTTACATCTCTCTAGTATTGTATAATAGAGGCCAATAAACAAATACAAAAAACACTAACAGTTTTTCTAAAATTTCTAAACCTTTTTGTCCACCATATTGTCGCCTTGTAGTGTTTGTTATTTAATAATATTATACAAATACCACAAAATCAGAAATTCTACAAACTCATTGTAATGAAAACCAAGTTTTAGTTCAGGGCTCAATTCGGTAATATTTAAGAGTCGATTCCAAAATCATCGCCGTTGAGGGTGACGACAGTGGGCAGCACCTCGAATCCGATTAATATCGAATTGCTAATGACGAAATGCCTCACCACCTATGAAAGGTTGGCTGTGCGCTCGTCACCCTCATGATACTTGGGCGCGACACGGTACCGGAGAGAATTCGTTATGAAGGATATTGGCAACTAAACTACCGTTGAAAACAAAATGGTGACAATCCAAAACATAAATCTGAAATTAGTCACAGAACATAAAAATGATTTTAAAATTATGTATATTTATAGTTTTAGCTATATTATTTATAAATTTATAGCATTACTTAAATACAACAATAATAAATACTCGGTACCATATTCGTGAAGTACAGTGATTATTAATGAGTGGTTTGCTGAAGTTGGTAAAAACTGTATCGGAATCATCATCTTCGCCGTTGAGGGTGACGACGGTTGACGCCATCTGAAATCCGTTTGATGAAAGATGCTAGTGTCAGTAAGCTTAACCACGTGTTAATGGTAAGCCGTGCGTCAGTCGCCCCATGAGACTAGGGCGCAGTTTGGAATATGTGAGGATTTGTTATTTTGGGACATTGGAGCTATTTTACCAATAACAGCAAATAAACTCAACAAAATAATTTTGTTGTAAGAATTATTGTTTAAAATATTTTCAAACAGTCAGTTATTTCAGTATTTTGTTCGAGTAAATTCTTAAAGTTTTATATATTTTTTTAAAATAGCACAATTTCCATTCAATGTATCGTTAATGACTTACACGAACATGAACATTTGTTAATTGATTGCTAAAGTCGGTAGTAATTGTTTATTGGAACCATCATCTTTGCCGTTGAGGGTGACGACGGTAGACACCATCTTGAATTTGTTTGATGAGAGATGTTAGTGTCGATAAGCCTAACCACGTATCAATGGTAGGCTGTGCGTTGGTCACCCTCATGAGACGTCGGCGCAGTGTGGTATAAGTAAGGATTTGTTATTTTGGCATGGGAATCAAACTACCGATGACAGCCATCAACAACAAACATCGACATCTAATGCAAAGTCAAACAATTTATCCTTCATAGAGGAGGCGCTAATCTCAAAGAAAAATTTGAACTGTTTAGAGATTCAAAGAATTATTTATATTGCATTATGATAAATGATTTCGTCTGTTATACCGAAATAGTCTACACAAATACTATAACGCAAATAGCAATACATTTAATCAAGTACACAGACTAAACGTTTACCTCTGATATCGGTAATTTTAAACTGAAGGACCCTTCATCTTCGCTGTTGAGGGTGACGGCGGTAGACGCCATCTTGAATCTGTTCGATGAAAGATGCTAGTGTCGAAAAGCCTAACCACGTATTAATGGTAGGCTGTGCGTTGGTCACGCTCATGAGACTTGGCTAGATTGGATACTTGTGAGGATTTGTTATTTAGGATATGGAAAACAAAATTACCGATGACAGCAGACGTAAACATAACTGAAACATTCAACCTTTTACATCCACCATACATATAAAGCACTCACACAACTAAGGTCGGTAAGAATATTGAACCAACAACCTTTGCTTTTGAGGGTGAGAACAGTAGGATCATTTCGGAACTGTTTGATAAGTAAAGGCAGTGTTATCTTACCAAATAAAGTGTCGATTGACGGTACTGTTACCACCTTCATAAGATACAAGTGCGGCGAGATATTTTTGAAAAATTGGTTTAAGATATGAAAAGCAAAATTTCTAATGATAGTAAACAATTTCCAATATCATTTGTTTCACAAGGCGCGTCCTCTTAATCATACTAAAACAATTTTATGAAAGCCGATATTAATAACAACCGTATGGAATAATAAACTTGAACGACATCGACTAAGGATTTATGTTTCACGAATAGATCTTTTGTAATCATAAATATTGATAACTTTTTTTAACACGTTATGTATTGATTTCAATATTTAACAAAAGTTTGACATTGTAACTATTATGTTTTATATTGATTTTTACAAGAATTTGGACACTTTGTTAAAAATATTAACCAAAACTAAGAGAATTTACATTTATCTACAATATTTATCGCATACCTAGAAGGCGACAATGGGTGGATGTCATCTTGAAGGTTTTTGATAACTGAGGTGCGTGGTAACCTGTTAAACCGCATGTCAAATATTGAGCTAGAGTTTATAATTATAGCCTTGTAGAGTAACAACGCATGGACTCCATTCACTTGAAGCTTAATATCGGCGACTACCGGCCGTACCATAGTTTTGGCTCGTCATGCGTTTGTTACACTACAGTTGTTTTAAAATAGCCCAGGTAAAAACCACAATCCTACCATACGATACGACTATGAAATATTTGCTAAAGTTGGTAATATATGTGTACCAGTACCACTATCTTCGCCGTTGAGGGTGTTAACGGTTTACACCATCTTGAATCTGTTTGAAGGGACATGCTAGTGTCGGTAGACTTAATCACGTATTAATGATAAGCCGAGCTTTGGTCACCCCCAGGAGACTTTGGCGCGGTTTGGTATTTGTGAGGATTTGTTATTTGGGACATGGAAAACAAACTTACCGATGTCAGCAAACGGATACAAAACAGAAACAACCTTTTACATGGAGACCAGACAGAGGTATAAAGTACAAATTAATAAATATTACGTACGTCATAACTACAGCCGGTAAAAATATTGAAACCACAACCTTTGCCTTTGAGGGTGAAAACAGTAAGACCATCTCGGATCTGTTTGATAAGTAAAGGCAGTGTTGGCTTACCAAATAGAGTATCGATTGATGGTACTGTTCCCACCTTCATCAGACACAGGCGCGGCAAGATATTTTTAAAGATTTGTTTTAGTATTTGAAAAGCAAAATTCCCAATTATTGTAAACAACTTTCAATATCGCTAAAGTTGGTAATATCTGTGTATCGGAACCACCATCTTCGCCGTTGAGGGTGATGACGGTTGACGCCATCTTGAATCCGTTTGATGAAAGATGCTAGTGTCAAAAAGCCTAACCACGTATTAATGGTAGGCTACGCGTTGGTCACGCTCTTGAGACTTAGGCGCGGTTTGGTATTTGTGAGGATTTGTTATTTAGGATATGGAAAATAAAATTACCGATGACAGCAAATGGATACAAAACAAAAACATTTAACCTTTTACATCCATCGGACATCTAGAGTACCAACTAACATATATTACGTACGTCATATCTAATGTCGGTAAAAATATTGAACTCACAACGTTTGCCTTTGAGGGTGAGAATGATAAAATCATCTCGGAACTGTTTGATAAGTAAAGGCAGTGTTGGCTTACCAAATAGAGTATCGATTGATGGTACTGTTCCCACCTTCATCAGACACAGGCGCGGCAAGATATTTTTACAGATTTGTTTTAGAGTATGAAAAGCAAAATTCCCAATTATTGTAAACAACTTTCAATATCGCTAAAGTTTGTAATATCTGTGTATCCGAACCACCATCTTCTCCGTTGAGGGTGATGACGGTTGACACCATTTTGAATCCGTTTGATGATAGATGCTAGCGTCCGTAGGCTTAACCACGTATCATTGGTAAGCTGAGCGTTGGTCATCCTCATGAGACTTGGGCACGGTTTAGTATTTGTGAGGATTTGTTATTCAGGAGATGCGAAACAAAATTACCGATGACTGCAAACAGATACAGAACCGAAACATTCAACCTTTTTCATTCATCAAACATATGGTATAAAGCAGGAATTAACTAATATTACGTACATCATAACTAAGGCCGTTAAAAATATTACACCCACAACCTTTGCCTTCGAGGGTAAGAACGGTAGGACCATCTCGGATCTGTTTGATAAGTAAAGGCAGTGTTGGCTTACCAAATAGAGCATCGATTGATGGTGCTGTTACTACCTTTATAAGACACAGGCGCGGCAAGATATTTTTTAAAATTTGTTTTAAGATATGAAAAGTAAATTTGTCAATGATAGTAAACAACTTCCAATATTCCTAAAGTTGGATGTATTTCTGTATCGGAACCACCATCTTCGCCGTTGAGGGTAATGACGGTTGAGGCACTCTTGAATCCGTTAAATGAGCGATGCTAGTATCGACAGGCTTAACGACGGATTAATGATAGGCTGAGCGTTGGTCACCCTCATGAGACTTGGGCGCGGTTTGGTATTTGTGAGCATTTGTTATTTCAATACATTGGAAGCTATATTACCAATTATAGCAAATATCTCTATCAAAACTTTAACGAATATAGTGAATAATGAACTAAACATACAGGCCATAACCAATGGTATATTGACAAATACAAAACAATTGGGATTTTTAATAATTTTTTTCAAAATACCTAAGAACGTTATTCTGAATGGCTATTTCAGTATTTTTTTATATTATCATTTATTTGTTTATTCAGTGAGATTACCATCCAATATATACATAAAGAACCTAGATCTGAAAACATTTGTTAGTTGATTGCTAAAATCGGTAATAATTAAGTATCAGACCCAGCATCTTCGCCGATGGCAGTGACAACATTGGTCATCTGCAACCCGTAAGGAAATATCCTGACAACGTTATAATAGTAGGCTGTTGGTCACTGTCATGAGACTTGGGCGCGACGTGGTATTTTAGGAGGAATTGGTTTTTAGGACATCGGAAGCGAAATAACTGATAATGCCAACCAGCTAACAATTCCAAATGGCGGTGTATACCAAAGTAAAAAATTCTCGAAGAAATGACCAACAATACCATACATAATAACAGTCATCCATGTATATATATGAAAGTAATTTTTTTTTATCTAAAGTAATATATTAAGTCGTATGTACCATCTAATATCGAAAGTTTCGTGAGTTAATTGCTAAAGTGGGTAATAATTTAGTATCGGACTTATCATCTTCGCCATTGACGGTGACGACAGTGTATACTTCTAATCCGTGTGGACGAGCCTATCCGCGTAACAATGGTTGGCTGTAGGTTGGTCACCGTCACGAGACTTGGGCGCGGTTTGGTATTTGTGAGGATTTGTTTTTTTGGATTGAAGCACAAATACTAACAATAGCAAATAACTCAACAAAATAATTTTCATATTGTCGTATCCGAAATCTGAAAGCGATAATTCTTATGACCAATTGTTTTGCAAAAAATCGACATATTGCACTATTGCGGATTTTTTTAAAATTAAAACTGATAATTCTTGAAGTAATGTTTCGTTTTGTTTATATATTTGTATAATTAATAACTTATTCGTCAGACCATTTGTTAGTTGATTGCTGACGTCGGTAATTATAGTTTATCGGACTCTCCATCTTTGCCATTGAGAGTGATAACGGTTGACGCCGTCTCGAATCTGTTAGATGAGAGGTACTAATGTCGGTAGGCATAACCACGTATTAACGGTAGGCTGAGCGTTTGTCACTCTCATGAGACTTGGGCGTGGTATGGTATTTGTGAGGATTTGATTTTTAGGATATTCGATCCAAAGGTACCGACAATGGCAAACTACTGACAATACGTTTAACATCACAACTAAAGAAAAAGATACAAAATTTAAACTTAAGAAATTCTTTTCTGTATATTATTATTTTTTTATAACTTTCTTTACTACTCTATAAACCATATTAAGATCTATACCAAACAGTTAAATGGCACCATTTTGTGACGGATCAATAATTTATTTCTAAAAGTATGTTTAATTATAAATTATATATAAGCGTTAATAATTATATGTACATATATTTGCGAAAATCAGAAAATGAGACCTCAGAGTCACCTAGTTCCTATCGGTATTTAAATGCGATATAATAATTATAATTCATTAAAAAAAAATCATTCTTTTAGATTAAAACGGCATCACACTTTCACCCATTTTAGTATTAAGAGGTAGGTTAATCATTGCTTTTTTTTCATTTATTAAAATTCTTAATATAATTGTATATTAAAATGACTAGCGACTACACAAGCCGGGCCTTTTAAATGACATTTTAAGTATATAATAATATTAAGTAAGTTAGTGTGTATGATTAGAATGTATGAATACTTCCTGGACAGATTACCTCTGGGTCCGGTGAACATCAAAAGCAGACCGTAAACTTGAAAGCACACCATAAGTACAACAGGAAATACAGAACTACGATAACAAATTAACTTTTTCAATTCAGAATATACACAACCTTTCATTTAATCTGTTTTAACTTCGATAATATTTTGTATGGATTCAATATACACGGCGAAGCCTAATCAACATCATCTTAACCCATAAGGAGTCATACTACTTACAATCGAAAGTTGGTTAATTTGTCTCCTCTGGGCCATAGGGTGGGGCTTAGCTATATTATACAACAATTATTTTATTTGGGATTAGTGCAATATGTATGACAATCAATAATCAAGACCTTTCATTTTTTTCTGACACCAACTCTAATTTCACATCATAAGGTATATAATAATATTGTGTTAAAAATAAATTTAGCCGCAGGTTGCATGTGAATGACATCAGTTGATACTTATTTACTGGTGGTAGGTCTGTTACCGAAGACCGTCTAGGTAGGTACCACCGCAGCGCCTATTTCTACCGTCAAACGGTAATGTGAATACATTACTGTGTTTCGGTTTGAAGGGCGTTGTAGCTAGTGTATATTACTGGGGTAACGAGACTCAAGATCTGAGGTCTCAAGGCGACGAGTACAAAGTGGCAGAGTGTTTAACATCCAGACTAGCCACATTCAAATGGGCAGACATTACCATCCAATATCCTGCCCGTCTCGTCGCTTTCTAGTTCGGCTGAATGAATGAAAAGGAATTTAATTTTACAAAACAATCAGATCAGGATATTTCTTTCAGCAAACTGTGACATTGTGAGCGTTTGAAGGATGCATAGTGGGTAGTAATAAACCATAATACCTCTTACAAATGAATCATACTACATTTTGCATCTAAAGGAAAATCATTTTACACTAATTTTTTTTTAGATGTTAAATGTAGACATTGCGAACAATAGACTACAATTTATATAAGTGTATTATATTTATATGTGTATATATGACAATGTACAAAAATAAAAAATTCTATAACATTCCATTTAAATAAGCGTATAATTAAACAATAGAATAACTTCTCTGGATAGGACTTCCGCAAATGATACTTAAATTTACTAAATTAGATATATATTAAACGGTAATATTACTTTTAGGCTTAATACCAAACAAAACTACTTCAACTCCTATTTATTCTTCTTCTTAAAAAAAAACTGTATCTTTTTCTTTAATAACTACTTCAAAAGTTATACTTGTTACGTTTTACTATTTAAAAATTTCTTTCCTTGACTTCTCTTCTTCTTTAATTTTTTTTTTTATCCATCATATTTAAGTATTAGTCCTAAATCATTTACATCGCCTAAAGAGTAGTTTTAGTGTAAATGGTTCAACTCGAACGGGGTAGGATCGAATCATCGCCAAATACCTTCGTAAAATGGATGTTAACCAACTTCATTCCGTGTGATGAGTGTAGACACTGGAAACCTATCACCAAAATAAATAACAAACAGTCCTCGAGAGTAACAGCATAACAACAATTTATTGAAGTTATAGGTGTCCAAAGAGCGCAGAGGTCACGTACAATCAGGTGATTCGCTAATTTTAAGTTAATCAGTGACGAAGATAGAAATTAAAAATTAGTAAGTTGTAAATATATTTAGGTAGTTCTCCGAGACAAGTTGGTTGAAATAGACAAAAATACAGAAGTCGCTTGAAACACACCGACGGGCCCACGACCGTTGCCGTAAAGCTGGATTAATGATCTTGTGTGTGCTGATTAGACTAAAGTTAATTGTAATATGACATACAGAACGTTTAATGATAATAATAATTGTAGTTTTTGTACATTTGAACGATGATCACTTGGCGACATGCATATTATTAGTAGTAATTTCGAGGGTAACAGCAGATACCGGGCGACGCAGCTAGATACCAAAGAGGTTACCCTTAACTGTACAGATCTATTCTATTGACCTTCGCATAAGTCTCTAAGACGCATAGCTATAACTAGGTACGTGTAGTCTTTAAGTTATGAAGAGGGGGTGCGAAGTCATCGTTGTACCAAGTCCTCGACACTTGATTTATTATGCGAGGGTTGAACGAGCAAAAGTATATCTCTTATACACAAAAATGAAGTCCTGGACAATGTTAAACAAATTAAACAGTCAAAACTTTTTTATATGATTTCCATTACGTATTTTGTGTTTGACATGCCATTTCATTTAAAATATAAGCTATGATAAATCTTACAAACGATACTAAATAGCTCGAAATGATTTTGAATAACATCTTGGAAAGTATGTATTCCTCCATTTTTGATATATTTTCAGATTTGATTTTATTGTTGATTATAATTTTAAAATACAATTAATTTTACTTGAATCCATTGTACCTACCTACTATGTTAAGTCCATTATAATTATTTATTAAGTCCACATTGTATCCTAATTGTTTGATTAAGGTTTCGCATGGAAACGAAGAGTGTTGGGCGTTATCAGAGGCGTAGTGATTAAACTTCATTTCTTTCAATTAGATTTGTGTCTTGAGTGTTATGCTTTTGTATTTAAATTTCCTGATAAGGGCTGTATTTTTGTGAGGTGTAATCATTCATCCCTCGTTACTTGTAAATATAGTAAGAGAGACATTAGTTTGTAACAAAGCTTCAGTGTGATCGTTAAGTTTAAATTAAACAAGTTATCCTTTATCATTCACTTATACAGAACAATATTTAATGATCGCTTTTAATGTAAATTCATTTTTAAAATTTTCGATAACAAAAAAGGAGAGTACGGGAGACCATTAAAAGTAGACAATAGATTTATATAAAAACGATCGATCTAGTGGAGAAACAATAATGATATGTAATTTTCATTTTATTTTTTCAATTTGTATATGTATTTATAAATTTGATACGGGAACATTAACATCAAAATTTACCAGTTTGTATATGGAGAGTTGGTGGAAGAGTAGTACATACAGTAAATCTAAAATCCATACCTTCATAACCTCGTCCACTAATTAAACATATTTAAACTTAGGGTTCATTATATAAATACAGGTAAATCTTTAACCATTGATATACAGCAATTCCATGGAGTTTAAAATTTGCGAGTTAATATTACAGCATGGTTATCGACTGATGATGGAATGTTAACAACTCAAAAATGGATGGTACTCACGTCGCTTTTCATGCTGTAATATTTACCTGCTACTCAGTTAATATCAGAGGTTTATCTATCTTACCTCTCAACTGGACATTGCTGCCATTTTGTTATACGTAAATTTAACTGTTGTCTTTATTTACAAATACTCATTGAATATTGGCCTGCGTCTGTGCTATTTTTTTAAGTAAGTTTGACTGATATATTCTGTAGCTGCATTTTCAGAATAGAAAGAGTGCAAATAAAGAAGGTTTACTTAAGATCCAACCCGAAACTCTTTTCTGGTTTGGAAACTCAGCAAATAAATTATAAAATTTTATTTTAATATGTTTTATTTTATTTTGTCTTGTTTATGTTTATTCATTATAAGGCTAGTGCCGACCTAAAGTAAGTAGACCGTAAGTTAAGGTTGTACATATATAACAAAATGCATTCAAAGTAAAAAAAGAAGCTTAACTGTAATTAAAATATGTATAATATAGCCTTAAGTAATAGCTTTAGAGGCGTATAAACGCACAACAGTGATCAATAGTAATTTATAATATTTATTTAATGATAATACCAACGGCGTATCAAAGCATATAGTTGAAACAGTATTACTCAATATCTATAAAATTTTTAAATAAACTGAATATACATACAAAACAAAGACACGTCAAAATAATCAAAACTAACAAATTAAAATCAAATTGCATTTATAACGAGACATTTCCGCCTAATTTTAACTGTGTAAAAAAACCTAACAACTTAACATATATGCATACAAGCTTAGCATAAACACATCATATTTATATCAAAAAGAGTAAGCAGGAAAAATAAACAATAATAATAACAACAACAATCGACGAAGAAGTTCAAACAGACATAATATTTTAGTTAATAGTAGAGAAATAGAAATAAGGACAACTGCAACAGGACGACATCAAAATCTTATATGTGATAATATGTGTTTTGTTACGCTTTTGGATATATTTAATACAAGTACAAGGGGGATTTAACATCAAAAGTGTGCGCTTGAACAGCAAAGAATTAGTGCGTGTGTGGTGGAATTATAAAATATAATTAGTGTAAGTATATTAATCTCAAGTAAAGATCGATCTCTTGAAAGCGTGAACTTGGGTATATATATTTTGAAAATAAATCGCAGCAAAGGACTTGGTCAAACCAGTAAATTAAGGAACAGTGAAGGCGTGATATACAAATATTAGTTTTTTTATGTAAACTAGTATGGACTGCATCAGAATTATTATTATTTTTATTATTTCCTGTTTAATAATTTGAATTTGCAATTTAATTGTGAGCTTATATCGAATACAATTAATTTATATTTATAGAGATCTTGCTGCGTACAACGCGGTTTTAGTTTTTGTAAATCAAATTTACACATAACAACATAAAACAATAAACTTTTGGATATTATTATTATTAAACTATCCATTGTTTTATCAATTTGCACTTTTCTATCTATTTTTGTTTTTAATAATTTTCTCTTCACAAGTGATAACACAAATGTATGTATTTACGTGTAGGTTATTGAAAACGATAGAATCGTAAGTATGGAAAATGGGGGACATTTACTTGAGGTTGCAATGAGATATATACACTATTCTTCTGCTTAGAGTTTAATAAAATATAAATGTGAATGTACCTAATGTTTTATTTTAACTACACCCAACCCATACCAATTTATTTAAACATTTTGGTATTTTTCTACAATTAGAAGAAACTAATAAAAAATATAATTTTGCCTGACAATGTTTAATAATTACTAGTCTAAGACATTCAATCAAACCATTAACAAAAATAATAGCACCTTATCTTATTGACTTATCAATAAAAAAGAAGTACACCTTGTAAAACCAATCAAAATAAATTTGTGGAATTGAAATCCAATATTTCATGACAAAAACCAGAAAAAAGTGAAAAATTTTGTAAAAGCCATACATATGCCATGAATGTTTAGTATGACGATTCCAAACCATTTCTTATTGAAATTATTATTATAAAAAAGATACATATATACCATTTTGTAACAAGTATTTTGTCAAAGAAACCCTGTTGCAAATACATATAAAAGTCTTGCAAAAATTCTACTTTAAAATATATTCTACATTAAATTACCTTCATGACCTGTGACGACGGATTTGGGAGGATCTGTTGTCCAGATAAAGTTCAGTTAGTTCAAGATAGTCCGGCGTGCTCGAAGGTAGGTAGCGAAATCCACGAAAAACCAATAAAAGGTCTGAGGACGAACTCTACATTCTGGTGTAATTTAATTAGAGGTGCACACCAACACATGAAGACAGAAACAGGTTCTGAAGGTGGTGTTTTATCGCTCTGTCGTCGACAAAAACTATCGATTTTATTGCTAATTACATGCACCATATACGAAATGAACTTTAAAAATTCACATCATCATTATCACCTGATGGAAGCACAATTGGATGGAAAAACAATCACTGTTTAGAATCAATTAATTTGTTGACGCAAAAATGATTATAAAATACGCGAGACCACAGATCCTTGACCCTATCTTTATATTCGCCGACGCAGAGTCAGGTCCGGTCTCCGACCAACAATCACTTTATTGATTTTACTTCCGTTTGTTCTTCCGACAATTATCCTGGCTGACAATGAAGAGATGCCGGGTTCGAAACCCGCGTTAAAATAACGTTCTTATTGTTACATTGTTAGTATTCTTTAAGTATTGTACGTCCTCGATTAGGCGGAACGTTGACGGTTACTAGTAACTCAAATATTTAGCACTTATACTTAGCTGAACACTTATGAGCAAATCAGGGGTTTTTAGTAAAGTAAAGAGACGAGTAGAAAATTCACCAGATGGTAAATAACGCAAGTTGGAGGCTTAGCTCTAAAGAATCAAACGGCTATATCTCACCGATGGGAGGTAAAAGAGGTAAGTCTTATAGAGGAGGCTACAGTCTTTTCGGCGACCGACAATCACATTAATATATCGGGATGAGATAGACAGAAGATAAGCATTAGACTATATCCCGGTGATAATGATTAGAAAATTTTAACATTATGAGAAACAAAGAATTAACTTTGTTCACTTAAAACTTCTTTTTTTTACAAAAAACTGTAATTTAATCTTAATTTCATACGGTGTTAAGTGACAATGAGACTTAATAGTTAAGTGTGGTCTCCCTGTATTCCTTGCATCTCATACGTTGACAACTAAAACAAAGAAAAAGAACAAAACCTTACTATCAAAAAAAGACATGATCTTTGGAATCGAACCAGAGACTTCAGTTTTACAAATAAACCTCTTAGCCACATCGCTACAGAAATATATAGAACTTCACTATTTAATATACACTAGATGAAATAACTTATGTAAGTACCGATTCTTCAAAACTGTCACCTGTTTCTCTGCCCACGTCAAAGAGGATTTCATCTTATCATCTCTCATCAAGGTGATATCTGTAGAAGTATCTGCGAATCAAATTTGTCTAATTACGAGTTAGTTCGTAATCTAAATAGTACTTAGTAAGTAAACTTTCGCTTGCATATGTAACAGTTTGATAACATTTAAGAAGACCGCCAATAAAGGAGCCCTCCCACTAAAGTTTATAAATATAACTTAAATATCAACACATCAACATGGCTTCGTTTGCGGCAGTGTCATGGTCGAATGTGGTCGACGGAGACCTTATAAAGGCCAAGGTTGTAAAACTTATATTCGACTAGATTTCATAACAATTCTAATTTTATGCAGCATAATTACAAAACTAAAAATAAAACCTATTTTTTTAGTCTCACTCCGTATCTGTTAGATTGATTTTGACGAAACCTACACTGACAGGATGACGAAAAGACTAGATTTGTAATAGACAAAAAATACCAGTTAATCTAATAAGATATACTCATCACAATTGTGAATTAATTTTGGAACTGAAAAGTCTTTGGCAACAAAAATAATTAAAACAGAAACTGACGTTATTTCAAGTTCAGACAGATTCAATTAGTAGCAAAATGCAGAAAAGGAACAGAGTTGATTATTTCATTAATAATTTTTTTTTAATGCGAAATTCATTTGAAAATAGCTGTGTAAATAATTGAGAATGCTTTACACAACTATATACTCGTTACATTACGTGTCTGTTTTTTATATTTATATATTAATAATACTTCGTACATGATATAGTTAATGAAACGCAATTTATCTTAACATACAAAACAGCTAAATAAGTAACATTTTAATTAAAAACGATTAAAGAAAAACAAATTCATATAACTCGTTTAATTTTTACCATTTTTTCAGCCTTTATGTTATAACACATTGGGAAAAAAGTGAATATTTTCACAATCAAAAATTTTCAACATCAAAGTGAAGGGCACTTTACATTTTAATTACTAGTCACATAAATAAAAAAAGAATAATAATGTTACCAACATTCATAATCAATTGTCATTATTAAATAATATTTTTTAAACATATCAGAATAGTTATAAAGCAAGTACATAATTGTTGACTGCAAAACAGGAAAGTTGTATAAATCAATATTTGGCAAGAAATTATACGGATATAAAAAATAAAAGAAATACATTAAATATTATAACAATGTTTTCTTAACGAATTTAAGATTCTATATTTACTTTATTTTGGAGTAATTTATTTTAAAAACCTATAAAAAGATTATCCAATGATTCTTAATCAAAATTTATGCGAATCTCATTTTCCTTTTTCGTTACAATCACCCATACCACTTCATAGATTACATACATTATCGTAAATTAAATTTTGACTATGTAAATGATAATTTACTAGTTTGTAAGTGTGATATAAAAAATATGAAGTTTAATAAAAACTGACCATAATGAAAATAATATAGACAAATGAAAACTTTGTTACAGAATGGTAGTTTGATATATAAATCTAAGAGTTACGTTTTTTTCTATAAGCGTATTTTTTTCTCTATGCTACAGTTATGTCTTATATATACATATAATACACAGCAATGACGCAAAACAAATAATAAAACAGAATTAATTATTCTAATATCACACGTAACCTGTACCGGCGATGATTGTTTTTTATAGTTGCGGAACACACAGACGGAATACCCGACGATACGCAATTAGAATAATTTTTCCACTGATACGACCATACCGAATTATCGTAACTGTTAATCGGATGCAAGGTCACTCTTCGATTTTCCAGCACGCAACTGATTACAACATCGATCACAACAGACAATTAAAGCTCTCCGGCGACTTGCGGACAGAGGCCGCGTAGAAACGTTAATTTATTACAAAATTCTCGCATCACATGACGTCAGCTTGATTGACGTCTGCGAGCGCGATCTGAATCCCTTTACTGTCCACTCGTTACTTGATACGCAATCGTTCACTTAGCATAATAGGTAACAAACTTTATTGCAGTGCAAACGGATCTTCGTTTTTCGTTAAGCACTAGGGCCTCATTCGCTTGTGCTCTCCGTGCACGCCTCGGCCGCTGGCCGGGTCGTCGGAACCGGACGGTCCGGCCGCCTTCGTGATGTGGGGGCGCGACCCGGCGTCTGCATCAGTTCACCCCTACCGGTAAACACTTGCACTGTTTGATCTTCTGCAGCCGTTTGCGTTTGAATGGCGGGTTCTGGCCGGGACAGCGCAAAGTGACCGTTATCCAGGAGAACTTCTTGGGCTTGCAGAATGAACACGACTTGAAGGCGGGCGGGGGACGTTCGTCGCCGCTGTCCCTACGCCGGGGACCCTTCGGTATGTAAAACGAATTACACTGCCCGTAACAGAATTTGTTGATCACAGTTGCCGGTAAACATCCCGGCTCGCGGATCCTTTGTACCAATGGTTCTGTTTTACACCAGTCCTCCTTCAGGTATTCCTTTTTCGTAACGAAGAGCGCGTTTTTCGAAGATTTTAATATTTTTCGGAAATCAACACCTGGCGGTATTTCTGTACTTTCGTCCTGTTCGGGAGCGGAGACGACCATGGTCTCTGAGCTTCCCTCGCCCAGCTCGTTGCGTTGCACGTAAGCGGAAGCTGTGGCTTCTTCGGTTCGTCGTCGCGCGGCGATCATCTTTTCGACCTGTTCGGTATCGATGATATCCAATATAGAGTCTGTCGGTGTGAACGGTCTCTTGCTGCCCACGCCGGCACCGGCACAAGCCACTATAAGCATAGTTGCCGCAGTAAGAAAAACGCAAGTCTTCGTGTTACTCTCCATCTGAAATGATAACTAGAAATTAATACTTTGTTTGTGATATGAAAATTATTGATTGAATTGATGTATGGATAAACATCTTACTTTTTGTGTTTTGGAGGGAATTGTTCCGTAGGCAGTGCGTCGGTGTTTGCGGTCCGCGGGCGAGGCGCAGTGTGCGTGTGCGCAGGGCCGGAGCGGTAATGAACGCTCGCACTCAATGGGCCGCCGCTCAATGAACGAGATGACTCACACACCGCGCCTCCGTCATAGAACCGTTACTACAACCCGTTCCTAGCAGAGCGGACAACTTGCACACCTGTTACAGATTATACACATAATAACATTATGATTTGTTGTACTTAGTTACCCCGAACCAACCGATAAATTATTACTACAATGCTAAAACATTTAGGCTAAACAAAAGAATTTCACAAGATAATAATCCCCGGCCAAATTGGAATAGGCTCAAAATATTTACATTGACTTAATACCGGTAAACGAAGTGCTGGAAGACGCTTCCCCCTAAGATGGACCGTCGATCTTGTTGAAGCTCTTTGGAAATTACGGACAGCGCGGGACCTGACCAGCTGACAGGATATGACCAGCAGAGAGCGTTTATCGGCTGATGATGATGATGTATCATTAGATCATAAATTTAAATTAATTGTATTGTTCGACCATTAAAACTCTAGATATGTTGATATTAAAAAAAAATTAAAAACGCAACAGTAAGTGAAATATGATTCCCATTAAGGCTGCATTACTAATTCTAATTTTGTTACCAATAATTTGTTAAAATCGGATCGTTATTGAAGTGCATTTGTAATATTCTTAAATTATAAAACAAATAGACAACAGTCCTCGTAGAGAGTTTGTCGTTTAGGTAATGAAAAAAACAAATGTCCACCTTACTCTTGGACAGTAATAGTCGGGAGAGATTTTCTCACCTATCGCGCCGCGGCGCCAAACCAAGCCGGTGTTGCGGCGCGAGGGCACACAGGCGCCGGCGCAGATGCTGCCTTGGACCAGATCCGACATCAACGCGTTTCCGCCCATTTGTGCTTCCCACAATGCCCATAGAAACCTGAGGGGTATCCGGAGCCTTCTGCGAAACGTAGGCGATGTGTGGGTGCGCGTAGAGTCAATTGCTTTTTTTTAATGGAGATTATTTAGGCAAGCGTTTGGAACAGAGTAACTTCGTTGTGTTGATATTCTGTTATCTGTTATTGTTTGTTACTTTACCTAACTTGAGTAAAATAGTATAACGATAACGAAAGTTTGTCAAATATATATTTTTAATATTTTTAAATCAAAACTTAATAATGATTACTTGTTGTTGTGTATAAGTTTAATTTTGCATTAGTTAATTTTAACTTGTTTTGTGATAGTAAATGCGATCAAAAAAATAAACGCTAAGGAGACTTAAAAAGTTCTAGCCCTGGAAATATAAAGAAGCTGGTTATTTATATACATATGATTCCTTTAGGAAAGTTATTGTATGTATACAAAATAAATTATTTAAATAATATGTTTTATTTAAAAGATATAATATATCTGCAGCTACGCTTTATACACTGCGACGGACTTAAAATTTCAATATTAATGTGATTCCGATAAAGTATTGAAGCAATATAGCGTGTAGGCTCGAGCCCACTGTTAACTACATAAATTTTATTATTCTATATATTTCCATCGTGATAAATATTTAAATTGGCAGTTAAAACATATTGCGAAGTGTTCATACGTTTGGCTTATAATATTTAATTAATTCGAATCTGGGACCAGAGGTCCCAGATTCGAAAGCTGGCACCTCTGGTCTCACTTTAAGTGAAATTTGGAAAATAGCAGAGTATTTTCAAATAATACCTTTCCTATGATAATTTGGTATAACAAGCACCTTTCACTGTCCAGGACCCTATTGTTTCTTACCATCATATGAAATTGTGGTCAAGTGGATCTCAACATTTTTCGTATCAAAAATTATAAAATATTTGTGTATTAAAAAGTTTACAAAGAAATAGTGCCAAAAAGATTTTTTTAAAGTATGTCAAATAATTAGTTCAAATATCATATCTTGTTTAAACTCATCTTCTTGTACATACGAAAACAAAAGTTAAAATCTCATTTTTACTTCATGATACTAACTTTTAACTTGTCTATATAAACAAATAACTTAACAGACAGTATTTAATATCAACTAATATTTTACTTGATTCACAAAAAAGTATGCTTCTGATGAAACAGATTTAGTTAGAACGTTTTCTATAGGAGGATTTATAACAAGTTATTTAAGCTAATTAAAGATATACAGAAGCATAGGGACATTAAAAATCAACACCCATACATATTTTTTCGAGGGCTTTAATTTTTAACTTTACTTCTTGTACTAGTACGTAGCCAGACAAAGTTCAAACCTATCTGTCAACTAATTTACTATATAATCTAATACTAAAAACTGGTTTCGACTAAGATACAACTAAAATACTTATGAAGACCTATCTGTTCTCAAACTGCGACTATTTTTTTCTTCCAAATCGAATTCTTAAAATGCTGGTGCCTATTTCTGTATATGTCGCAACGCATAAATTCAAATCTAAATAAAGCAGAGGAAGTCTTTTAATAGCCGTAGTTTTTTTTTTCACTCGAAAGGCGCTTAACAGTGGTATGTTGGAATTTCATTCATCAAATGTTCATTCAGAGGCCGTTTTGTTACCGTAGAGCTAGAAAAAAAATGTGACCATAATAAGCGTAAAGGGGACCCTTAGCGACGTGCCGTCTGAGTCGCCCACGTGTATACAGGTTGTCTAATATTTTTTTACAACTTTAATTTAAAAACAAATACTCATTACCCAAGAATGCAATAACCTAAAACTAGTATTAGAGACAGAGGTAGGTTTGAAAATAGACATAAAAACCTAAATGATCTAATTAGAAGTAAGAAAATTAGGAGTATGTCTTTAACGTTTCGTTAATTCGTTTCATAAAGAACTGTTGAGAAAAATAAGTGAATAAGAAAACGACTAAAATAATTTTGTATTAAATTGTTAATACTATGATTATGAACGTAGTGTAAGGTTAGTCAATGTAAAAACTTAAGAAAAATTCATACTATTTCGGAATCAAATAAATAGACTTTAAAAGTATTTAATCCAAGCTAAAACAATAAACTATAACAAAGAACATATAAAATATTTTCAAATGTTCATAAATAATATTTTAAAATGTTGAATAACATCGAAACATTAGCTAAATGGCAAATCCCAAGGATAATCTGAAAGATTACGCAAAGAGGACGTAATTTAATGTTAAAAGGAAGATATATTCGAAAAATGGAAATACGGCCTAACCCAAACGACAGTAATTTTCAACAGTTACTTTATCTAATAGGGTGGTGACTATTGAATGAATAGAGTTACTGAATAGAGTCCTGGAACCTTCAACCTGTCCGTCAAACTTCTAAATCCAGGTCTTATACTTTTTTGATTTCAACTAATATCTATTTAACAATATGTGGACAGATATCAAAAAACGAGGCTTTGCCTACCCACGAACCCGCATTGGCAAGCGTAATCGCCCCAAATTCCCCTCCATTGGGGAGACCTACATACAGCAGTGAACATCTATCAGCTGATAAAGAAAGAGAAGATAAATATCTAAAGGAAGATACGTATTTCATTGTTCCTATATAGTATTTTCTATTTCAATGGTTTTTTGCTTGTTGGTAAGTTTTTTCGAACAAATCTTGCTGAGCATTGTCACTCTAATACTGCAGTCATTATTATGCGATAACTTAAGTATATGATTCTGCAACTATGACCTTGTAGTCACTTAAAATAACTTGAACTAGAGGTCAAATGTTAGTTCATTTCAGGAAAAAAGTGGCTGTGAAAATGCCAAAAAACAAAGCACTAGATACTAAGTGGTTAACAGTAAAACACAATGTATACTCTATACCAAGACATGGCTGGATGCACTCCAAATAATTTCCGTGCATCATGACGTCACCGGCATTGTTGTGCCATCCAAGCACATCCTGTACGTACAGAGTTCGAATCCCGGCTTTATAACACAACAAGTAATTTTGTTGCCACGTATTTATTAAAGAACTTCGGCCCAAAGGCGCAAGAAACGCCGGCCGCTTCCCAGAATCACGGGAATGCGGTGTTTTGTTGATCTATTTGACATTTTTAAGGTGCGTTAAGTAAAAAAAATCAGATACGCTATTAAATTTAAATGTCGTTTATTAGATCTTTTTTTTTTAAAGAACGTTGCTTTGGAATCAAATTACTTGAAATATTTCACGAAATTGGTAAACATCTATTCTTTTGTCAGTACTAACATAGAAACAAATACAATTTCCAACTGTCACCAAACAGCACTTTACATCATCTTTTAACAAACGTCCAGTGCTCAACATAAGCATAAGATTAAGTGTGCACACGAATTTATTATATTAATATATTGTTTTCTTTAGATACACAGCTTGTTTAAAAATCCTGTGTAAAAGATCCTTGAGAGACTCAGCGGTAGCCGTCTTCCGGCTGGTAATATAAAAACTTTGTATTTTTTACCGAGCCATAATGGTTAAAAGTCGTCTATTTAAAAATCGATTTAACACTTGATTATAAATTATTTCTCGAGGGTCTTTTTTATTGAAATTTATAGGTTCATTGTTGAGGGACGCAATAATTGTAGTTTATTTAATGCACTGTGCAATTACATAGAGCTGGCACCGAGAGAATATTGTACGATAGCTTGTTTATTTTTAGTATACCGTAAATTAATCTTAGAGTATGCAATACTACTTATTTATCAATTTAAAATATTATTTGTTTATATTTTTTTATTTAGATGAAATATAATGCCAAAATACTTTAGACTATTCGGCCACTCACAACTTTCTCTTTTCTAAATATAAACAATCATAAAAAAAATTATGAATAATTAATAATTCATACGTATTATAATAGATATATGGAATACCTAAGAATATGTTAATATATAAAATTAAACAATTACGCCATTTGAAACAATGAAATCATTAATTCTAACGTATGAGAGACAGAGTGTTCTGGGCGGGTACACTTCATCATCTTCAGTCTTATTGTCATTTAACTTTATGTATTCCGTTATCAATGAAGGAGAAACTGCTTATTCATCATGTGATCTATAAATTATAACGGGCTCCTCCGATGAAGTAGAAAGTGAACTCGCTGCGGAGACATTCCGCGTAGGTAAGGTACGATCGCATAGTAGATGAGCGGCGGCGCTGCGCATGCGCTGCGTACAATGAGTGCAGCGTTGGGATATTCTTCATTTGATGCGACTGGCGGGCGCCGGCCGACTTATTGTTGTACAGTAATATATCAACGTAGTTAATCGTCCGCCATCGCGACTATCGGTGCACCTCCGCGGCGCCACGGTACAATTCCGTCCTGACAAAAAACCCAACGAGCACAATCGAGTGGAACCCCAGGTAACTTTAATACCGGCAGACGTATAAATCAAACGGACGGCCTCTAACAACTTATGACATAAAATCCTTTATAATTCACGCGCGATGTAAAAAGATTCGTGAGACGTTTGAATAGACCGCGGGGCCGGCGTCGAATAACATTATGGGATTATCGGAGGCTTTTAGTTTCTTTATGAATCGAACAATTAACTAAGGACGCGATAGAAATGACAAAAAACCTTTTCTCGGCTGTAAGGTTTCGTAGGAATCGCACCGCAAACGCGCTACCCGACGCCTAAACAACGCTTCTGAGAAATGACACCGTTTTATATTAACTTAAAAATCAACCAATTGGTTTATTTCGTTAATATCTTATTAATTTAAATTATAAAGCAGCTATTTTATATTTTTATCTAACATTCGTTTGACCTTTAATGTGTGATCTTTAAATACAACACCATTGTGTAGTTTCGATATAAAAACACTTTAGTATTGATTAAAATTGAATAATACACTTGATACATAATACGGCTTTGAAGTATATTCTCATTGAGAACATTTTATACATAATCCTTAAACACTAGAGAACAATACATATTTAGATACTAATAACGTTTTAATGGAGTTGTTTTATCAAGATGCTTTAACAAAATTGCTGCCGCCTATTGTATTGTGAATACAATGTGTTTGAATACATTAGCACTGCTGTTGACATAATAATTTGGGAAAAAATATGACAGTTTCACGATACTTAACATTCGTGCGTAACTATTGGGAGTCTAGACCTGAGGTCAGCTTAGCAATAAAACTACTAAATAAACGATTATTTAACTTGCTTCATGCAATCGACTGTGGATGCTATTTTTATGAACGTGTGAACAAAACGCCAATTAAAATCTTTATCGAGGATCACGCAAATTATGGTAAACATTTTCTAACAGTGTAGCGGTGATAAAACTAGTTAATTATTTTATAACACGAAAATTTATTAACATTGGAAAATATATACAGCTAATATGCTCGTAGCCTTGAGACGAATATTTCATAATTTCACTAGCTACTAAGTTTTCAAATATAAACGAAGTGTTATTATGTGCATCTATTACGTTGTAAACACTCAAAAATAGGAGGGTGTGTATATATAACGCGTTATTGAAAACAAAACGTATTTTATCATTTTAGATGGACGTGGTGGTTGGAGAAGGCATTACTTTCCTAATTGTAGGTCCCTTTCGCCGGAGACCGTCTAGGTAGGTACCATCGCAGCTCCACATTCTACCGCCAAATAGTAATATGCAACCATTACTGTGTTCCGGTTTGAAGGATACTATATGCTAGTGAAATTATTAGAGTAACGAGACTTAACACCTTACTTCTTAAAGCGACGAACGCAATGTGGTGCTACTACCATCTGAACCAGCGCTACGTTACTAGCTATTTTTAAATATTACTATAAAAATATTTTGAAACTAAAGAGTAATTTTGCAAATTGAGTTTAAAGTTTCATGAAATTTTTTTGGTGAAAATCATTGATCAGGTTATGTCAGCACGTTTGTTGATTATATTGCACTATGAGATGGGAAGACCGGTGTAGAGTGTGATGTGACCAACATGACGCAATGATATGACCAATATAGATGCAATACGGCAATACAACTAAACATAGTGCAGTGACGTAAGTATTAATTGTATATTGTTGTCTTTGTATCACCTTGATGCGGAATACGCGATCACCGCTTAAACAAATTATTTCGCAAACAAAACAAAACATTGAGCAGATCTAAATATATTAAACTCTATAATATATCAAAAAGGTTATAGGCGCAGTATACTATTTCGTTTTTGAAGTTGCTAAATTGCGATGCAAATTGTTTTAAAATACTATTTTTATGTTCTTGCTGTATAAAATATCTGAATTAAGGAATACATTAAATTATAGTACTGCAAATTTTAGCGTTTTGATATAGCTGGGCTAGAAATCAGGTTTCAAAATACTTAAAAGTATTTTCGATACTAAGTATATACAACAAAAAAATTAATGTACTAAACTACTAAATACTTGGAAGATATCTTGGCTTTTTTCAGTTTTCATTGAGTAATTTGTAAATAGTTATTTTGTAAGTAAATGAATAAAATCGTTGCAAAAAGTATGTAATGAACAAAACGGATAAAATCCTTCTACAAATTAAATTTATCACCAAACGTGTTAATTTATTCAACACAAATTGAGTTCTCTTCACGTTCTTTCTTCTTTCGTAGTTCTGTTTTTGTACGGAACATTGACTGAAAGATATCACTCTTAGTACCAAAGTTGCCAATTGTTAACTTTAAAAACAAATTTATGCTAAGCTATGTATAATTTTCCCCAGTGTATGTAATATATCTATCCTAAACCGAGAAGGTAATCAGTAGATGAATTGAAGGCGGATTAGATTACACAAAGATATTAGTAATTATATTAGCATAAGATCTCAACTTCTAAATGACGAAGCACTTAAGCCAGGAGCGAGTCTAAACAACACTTAAGTCAAGTTCTACATTAAACTAATAAACCACAAGAACGTTTCATGTATAGTTTCACTGCCTCTTCGACGGTTTTATTTTATTCTAGTTGACGATGTATGAGAAGCAAATTATAATATTTTGGATTAACACGCTCCATCGCCACATTGTCACTAAAAATTATATTAAATTTTAGTCTACGAGTACATCCACACAAATTCGCAATAGTTTTAAATGTAAATCAGGTCTCTCTTATCTCTCAGTGAATAGCGCTGTAATTAAAAATACTATACATGTATCATCTCGATGTGTGTAACCGGAACGTCTTTCCTGTATATAACATACATGTGAACGAAGTTCTAATCTCATATTAAAAAAGGTAATATCGATAATTAGTATTAAGTCTTGATCCTGACGAGATCTTACGCGATGAAGTCGCCTGTATAAACACCGAGGGGTCGTTACATCTGCATAATTGACGCCTTCCACCAGTTCTATGTGTTAATTCAATATAAACAATTCTCAGTGGGATTGCATTTGCAATTTGCTCAGTCGAGCCCCATGTCGGCACTATGATTAAGTGGCCACTTTTAATACTCGAGTGCCGTTTTAGCATAACAAATGATAGACACGAGACATTCTTCTTCAACGAATGCTCAATGGATGGAATGTTTCCGGCTAATTGTGAACATATCGACGAGCATCGGCGTGGGCCCCCGTCTACTGATCCTCTTAAATGCCCTTTATCGTCTTATTAGTATCTGACTTCCGCGACAATAAACTTAATTGATGTGATCCATACGGCCGATAATCGACTTAAAGTTATGCGCGATAAATATATAGACAAGAAAACGTATTATTGGATTTGAAATGTTTACTTGTAATAGCTACAACGTCCATTAAACGAATGTACGGTGATTTTTATACACTAATGTTTGCCGGCAGAAATGTGCACTGAGATAATTCCTAATTCTCTTCCTTCGGAAACTTACCAGTAAATATATACTAGTAAATAAAAACTTTAAATCCCCAAACTGTATTAAAGAAATATTCATCAGCCGACAGACGTCCACTGCTGAACATTGACGTCTTCTAATAGAGGAGGGATTTGGACCGTTTCCCACTACGCTGGTCCAATGCGGGTTGGTGAGGAACCGGAGCCCCGTTTTATGATGAGCAGGGTGCACCTTGAGCAGTTGAGGTTGGCTTGCATCTCTTTTTTTTTTTTTTTTTTTTTTTTTTTTTTTTGGGGTTTTTTGCCGCGGAATTTTGTCGGAGCCGTTTTTTGGTTAAATAATATTTGTTTGTTTTT